>LPNX010055171.1:1236-72139 GCA_001517045.1 Pseudotsuga menziesii
AATTAACAGTCGTCGCTTAAGCGACGCTTATAAGTGTCGCGTATCCGACAGTTTACAATTATTTAAAAAAAAAAAATTAACAGTCGTCGCTTATGCGACGCTTATAAGTGTCGCTTATCCGACGCGTAGTCTTTCACCGACGCTTATAAGTGTCGCTTATCCGACACCTAGTGGGTCTAAAAGTTTTTAAAAATTTGTCATTGTCGCTTAATAAGTGTCGGATAACCGAAGAGTTAAATTCAAGCGACGGTTAACTAAGTGTCGCTTAAGTGTCGCTTAACCGATGACAAGTTTCCGACGCTTCAAAAAAAAACAAAGTGTCGTACATGCGACGGGGAAGTGTCAAAAATCCGACATGACGGCCGTCGGATTTTTGGTCAAAATGTAGTAGTGTGGGAGACCCGGGGAAGATGAAAATACCCCTGAATCCAGATGCTAAACCCATTAAGCAGCGACCTTATAGGTTGAATCCAAGGTATAAAGAGAAGGTGAAAGTTGAGTTAGACCGCATACTCGAAGCAAGAATCATTGAACATGTCGAGGAATCATAATGGATCAGCCCTATAGTGATCCAGGATAAGAAGACAACAGGCGAAGTCAAGATCTATGTCGACCTGAGGAAGCTAAATGATGCATGCTTGCACGATTCATTCCCAACACCATTCACATACGAAGTACTGGAAAGCGTCGAAGTGCAAGAGATGTATTCATTCACCGACAGCTTTTCTGGCTATCACCAAGTAAGAATCACGAAGGAGGATCGACATAAAACGACCTTCATCACAAAATGGGGATGCTACTAGTATACGGTAATGCCCTTTGGACTCAAGAATGCACCTGTTATTTTTTCTAGAATAGTAGTTTCTGCTTTTAAAGATTTCATACATAAATTTATTGAGGTCTACTTTGGTGATTGGACTGTGTTTGGTCTAGTAAGAGACCATATTGAGAGTCTGCGCATGATGTTGGGTTGTTGTCGCTAGTATCAGATTGCGCTTAATTCAAAAAAAAGTATTTTTTCGCACAATTTTGTGTATTGTTGGGACATGTCGTGTGTCACGACGAAGTTTTGGTCGACCTGACAAAAGTTGTGATTATTCTTGACTTACCGCTGCCGCCTATATCAGCCACGCAACTCAGATCAATGCTCGAACACACAGGATATTACAGAAAATTTATCAGAGGATATGCAGAGATAAATACACCTATGGAGAAACTATAATTAGAGAAAATTTCAACTCAAAATGTGCCTCCTAAAAAAAATTAATAAAATAATAGTTAAAATAATAAAATAATATTTATTAATTTTGGAGGAAGAAAAGAAAAAAGTTTTTTTGTGTTTGTATTTTCGATATAGCTCCCCGTGTTTTTACTCCAATTTTGACGGGAGAGCTCGTTGGATGCGGAATTTAATTCCGCATCCAACGAGTACCCACTTGACATACTTTTGATGGACCCCGCTACCCCAAAAACAAGAAATACCTGAAAAAACATGATGATGTTGTTCTTCTTATCAACCCTTCTAACGCAAAGTAAACCCTACCATTTAATATTAAGACTTCGAGGATAAGGTGGTTATAAAGGGGATACCGTTGGATTCTGGTTCACCCTTCTGGGAGTGTGCACGGAGATATGGGCTTAAAACCCATATTTATAAATAGACTCAACAGATTTCCAGCAAATATTGAAGTTATTTTAGTTAATCAAGAAGTGGAGGAGCCAACAGATCTCAATTTGCTAACTGATTTATCGAGTTTAAAGCGTTTAACAAAATTCCGATCCTTCTTTGAGCTCAAATTAAAGCCAGTTGGAGGGTAGTTGGGGCACCAAACGCACATACCTCGAATTGAACACGGCTTTAATTTGAGCTCAAAGAAGGATCAGAATTTTGTTAAACGCTTTAAACCCAATAAATCAATCAGCAAATTGAGATCTGTTGGCTTCTCCACTTCTTGATTAACTAAAATAACTTCAATATTTGCTCGAAATCTGTTGAGTCTATTTATAAATATGGGTTTTAAGCCCATATCCCCGGGCACACTCCCAGAAGGGTGAACCAGAATCCAACGGTATCCCCTTTATAACCACCTTATCCTCGAAGTCTTAATACTAAATGGTGGGGTTTACTTTGCATTAGAAGGGTTGATAAGGAAAACATCATCATCACGTTTTCTCAGGTATTTCTTGTTTTTGGGGTAGTGGGGTCCATCAAAAGTATGCCGAGTGGGTACTCGTTGGATGCAGAATTAAATTCCGCATCCAACGAGCTCTCCTGATCGAAATTGGAGTAAAAACACGGGAAGATATGTTGAAAATACAAACAAAAAAAGTAGTTTTTTTTATCATACCTATCCCCAAATTTATATGAAAAAAGTGTTTAAGACTTGTACGGTATTTCAAATTTAAAGCAATTTCATTGGCTAACACATGATGACATGGAATTTGAGTTAGAGTTAAAAGGCCCATTTTGAGTTGAAATTTCCTCTAATGTTAAGAAAGATGCGAAGTTTCAATGGACAGAAGACTGCCAGATTAGCTTAGACAAATTAAAGAACAAGATGGCCACCGCGCCAATATTGGTATTTACCGACTAGAAGAAGCAATTCCATGTGCATGTCGACACGTCATCAGTCGCGCTCGGCATAGTCTTGACGCAACCAAGTGAGGGTGTACTTGACCACCTTGTTGCTTTTGCTAGCAGAAAATTGTCAACAACAGAGAAAAAAATACACGACGACAGAGAGGGAAGGCCTCACCATGGTCTATGCGCTATAGAAGTTCTGACACTACTTGTTGGGTGGACATTTTAAAATGTGCATTGATCATTCAGCCTTAAAATACCTGGTCAACAAGCCAATGTTGGGGGCGGAGATCTGTCGATGGCTCCTCTTGTTTCAATAATTTGACTTTGAAGTCATTGTTAAACCTGGTCGACTGAATGTGGGGCCTGATCACCTGTCAAAGATAGAAACTGGTGAAGAACCAACCAACCTAGAGGGAAACTTACCCGATGCGCAACTATTTGCGATCACCGTGGTTGATAAAAAGTTTGAGGCTATCACACATCTCATGAGTGCAGGCTATGCACCTGAAGGGTTCACCACTGTGCAGAAGAAACATTTGGTTGTCAAAGTCGTTGATTACACGTTGATAGTAGGGTAGCTATACAAGATGGACCCTGATGAAATATTGCGACGGTGTGTCTTTGACCATGAACGACATTGGATAATGAGTGAAGTTCATGTCGACATCTTAGGAGGACATTACGCTGGAAAAGAAATTGTGCGCAAGATATTGCAAGCTGGCTTATGGTGGCCAACTATACATATGGATACTAAGAGCTTTTGCCGCCACTATGATATTTTCTAAAGAACAGGAAAACCGTCGTGGCGCGACGAAATGCCGCTAGCGCCGTAGATAACCCTTCAAGAATTTGATAAGTGGGTCGCTGATTTTGTTGGACCAATCAGTCCACCAGCAAAGAGGGTTGGCACATGCTACATTATCACATTGACAGACTACTTAACTAGATGGGCTGAAGCCACGCCTGTTAAAAATTGTATCACTGCGACTGCGGCGAAGTTTTTATTTGAAAATGTGGTGACCATATTTGGTTGTCCCAAAATTATCCTAAGAGACCAAGGTACGCATTTTGTTAACAAAATGATTGATTAGCTTATTGCAGAGTTCCAGATTCAGCATAGGAAAATGACACCATATCATCCTCAGGTGAATGGAATGGTTGAAGCATTCAACAAGATTTTGGAAAATGAATTAACCAAAATATGCAGCATACGCAAAGATGATTGGGATCAGAAAGTTTTAGTTGTGCTATGAGTGTACCACACAACTTACAAGTGACTGACAGGACACACTCCATTTAGATTAGTGTATGGGCAAGAAGTTGTTGTCTCGATGGAATATATTGTGTCGAGCCTAAGAATTGTCGCGCTGACAAAAATGACCAACGAAGATGTTGCTGAACAAAGGTTGTCGCAGCTCATTCAGATGGAAGAGGAATGCTTCGTCG
Organism: Pseudotsuga menziesii; assembly: GCA_001517045.1. Classification (NCBI taxonomy): domain Eukaryota; kingdom Viridiplantae; phylum Streptophyta; class Pinopsida; order Pinales; family Pinaceae; genus Pseudotsuga; species Pseudotsuga menziesii. The sequence continues at coordinate 5,267 of LPNX010055171.1, forward strand.
CAGGATTTCATCAAAACACGTAGAAGCAAAGACAAAAAGCATGGCATGATCGCCATATCAGAACTAAACATTTTGAAGTTGGAGGACTTGTTTTGCTGCACGACAGCAAATTTTTGAAGCATATAGGGAAATTGAAGACGCATTGGCTAGGGCCATATGTGATCGCGCACATCACGAAGGTTGGCGCAGTAAAATTACATAAGCTGGATGGAACGCCAGTCGCAGGGATGATCAATGGCAGTCGCCTGAAGCCTTACCATGCTAACTACGACACGACTACATAAGAAGGTAAAGGTATGAAAAAAAAAGAAAAGGGAACTCTTTTGCCGCACGACTGTGACAGAAGTATGAAAATCACAGTGAGATCGGGAATGACAGTTGGGTGTCATTAAAGCATAGATACCCAAAAATATTTAGGCAGTTATGACAGCAAGGAATCATTAATTCGACAAGTCTGAGGAGAATGGCGACGTGTTTTTTGGTCCCATCTGTCATCCTCTCCATAACTACCCTGACAGGTAAATATCAGAACTCAAATACGTGAGTAAATGTTGGAATGCATCGAGTGGGAAGCCCATGTGATTGACAAGACATCGATATGTCATCGAATGATCACATGCAGGACGAGCACATCCCTATAAATATGATCCTTTGTCGTCAAGAATCATTTTACTTGCATAGAGAGAAGAAGAGCGAACCAAAGCTTGTAATTGAGAGAGTCGAAGCTAATGGTCATTTCCATTTCTAGCACCAATGAGCAACCCGACGTTACGAGAGCGTCACCCTTCCCGATAGAAGAAGAGATTACGTATTCGGAGCTACGGAAGCGAGAAGAAGAACTAGAAACAATAGTACGACCAAACCCACAAACAGTTCCTACGACCAGTTCGGCCCATGCTTCATCCTCTGGTTAAGCCGCTGCATTGGCCTAGTTCAAAACCCAACCAGTAATCCACCAGCTAGCATACCAGATGTAGGTCGACGACCGTTTGTGTCAAACAGAGACATTCCAGGCACGTCAGGGCCTCAAGTCATGTAGTCGAAGCTTACGAAGAAGCGTAAGGCCACTAAGGATATACCTGTCAAGGATGCACAGCTTCGCTGGTGCGAAGAGATGCAGGCACCACCATAGAAGAGAAAAATTTATTACCTCCATATGTTCGGCCAAGGAGAGCAGAGGTGCCTGAAGTAAAGCTTTCGACGAAAGCGTGCTCCTCCTTGGTTGCACCCCAAATCCCTGATGGAGTGTCGCTATTGATGAATATCATCCCGAAGCTGATGAAGCTTTAATTTGAAGATATTGATACAAGGAAGCAAGTGGACCTTGAATGACACAACTACATGGTTACACTTCCAGTTGTGGCGCCTGAGCCATAGTTGGTAGTTCCAATGCGATTGGCTCGAGGTATAGAAAGTGTGGGCCTTCTTAACCTATTGCTCATGCTGCACTTTGGCCGAAGCAAACAGGCGACCACAAATGGGCAACAGCTCCTCGTCTATTTTAATGGAGGGTATTTATGGCTCGACAGACCATATGCTGTCGATGTCGAGCTCATTGGGTTGATAATGGGACTCCTGCATCAAGGAAACAACAACCCTACGCCTTATCTGCGCGCAAACAGGAACACAACGAAGATAAAGGAGAAATATGACCTCCAACGTGCAAATAGAGGATTCCTCATTTCCTCTATTACTAACATCACAGTGAGGTTCACCACAAAGATCTTATCTTGCAAGTTGTTGCGCAAGATGCGGCCCACGGAATGCACTGTTGAGATAGTGGAACTTGCGAAACAATGCGCAACAAGATTCTTGTTCAATTGGTCGCAATATTTATTAAACGAGCTGATAGAGGATGTCGAGGAAGCGCAAGAGGAAAGTAAGGCCAAATTCCACTACTTCTAGTTGCTTGTTTTAATTTCTTTTGTTATTTGGTCAAACCCACCCGATTACCAGCCGTTGGATGTCCCAGTACTTTTCCATGGCGCCAAGTACCAGAACCTTTGGGAGGACAAAGAAGACAAGATCCGGAAAAAGGACAATAACATAGAGTTCTTTCTACACATGAAGGCACTTAGAGACGTAATCAAACACCAGCATAGACTGTGAGCTACGAAAGTTGAAAAATATGCATCCTTCATAAGCTTCCAGGCTGGTGTTCACAATATTATCCTGGAGTCGCGGCAGGATCTCGCGAAGCAATCGCACCGGACCCCTTTTATGATTACTGACTCGGATGTGGAAGCGACCATCTAGGACTAGCCTGAGGAATGGAGCGTCCGAAACAACATAGAAATGGACCAGGGAAACAACCAAGGAAATGACCAAGATGATGACCCATGCAATGATGAGGGCGACAGGCAAGGAAACCAGTCGCAGGAGACATATGATGATGATGATGACAGTGATCAAGGCTCTGATCAAGATGATGGAGAAGACACACCTACTGATGAAAATGTGCACAACCTACACAAAGAACAATAAAAGGAACATACTCAACCGCGTACCAAGAAGCGCAAAGCCGATAAATCGGCTAACACAGTCAGTTTAGCTAAGGAAGACATGAGTCTACTTTTCGAAGCAATCGTAGAGGTTGCGCAGTCCAATCTTAAAGGCATCGGTAAAAAGAAGTTGTGACTGACCAACAAACTGGCAGAGCACATCAATACGCTCACTGAGGCCATCAACGAATTAAAAAGCACAGTCAAAGTCGAGATTTACGGCGTGGATCCTAATGATGCATTAGTCACACCACTGTTGTTGTCGTTGGTGAAGATAGAAGTCCACTCGCGAGCAATGGAGACAGGTACACAAGAGTATGATGATGTTATGCATGAGTTTGGGACATTATCTATAGATTTTTCTAAACTCGCATTGGGCGTAGTGTATGCTATTCAGCATGCTGTCGCGACTGAAGTCAGGGTCTAGGAAAATGCTCTTGCTTATCAGGCTACAAAGCAGCAAAGGAAGACAAAAAGGCGCAAGGCCCTCCTGTGCGAAAAAGAGCAAGCAATTGAAGCACCTGAACAAAACAGGCTTGCACTAGCTGAAGCCATCAAAAGTGTAGTCATAGAGTTCCCCATGGAAGAAGGCCAGGAAGACGAAGATGCAGCCGTAATGGTCGGCTGACTATCCAGGATTGCAACGAATCTCAAAAAGCAGGTGGAAGAGCTCAAAGCGTAGCAACAACTAAGCACACTTCCTGAGGTGATTGAAGAGCACAGGAAAACAACATCTAAGGCTGCTGACAGGATTAAAAAAGGAGAGAAGCTCTGTATAGAAGCAATAGATGCAATTTCATCGACTTGGGAATTGCTCCTGATAGATGAGACAGCGGCAAAGTTTGCAGAGGCAGCACGTCAGGCTGAGCTGAAAATAGCGACGATTAAGGCATATATGAAAAAGCTTCCAATCAAAGAGAAGATTGCAAAGGTCGCCGAGCTGAAAGTAGCTAGAGTAGGAAGTAAAAACTCTGCGCGACAAGGAGCAGAGCAGGAATAATGAGGTAACGACGCACCAATCGAAGGCAGAAAGAGTTCTAGGGCTCATTCAACCTGTACAACAGAAGCTCCAGCAAATAACTCAATCCTTGTAGGAAGTACCGTCGCAACATATCAGTTCTGACCATGTGGAACAATTAGAGAAGCAAGCCAAGGAGGTTCGAGAAGAAGTTGCCCAGGTGTAGAGAATTTTGAAGGAATTTCGAGACAAGGTTGGTCCCGTGGCACAGCCAACACCAGAACCATGAGTACCAGGAGACCTGTTTAGTGGCTCAAGATGAGCCACATGTGAGTGTTGGAGGCCTGTTGGGCCAGGAAAGGGCACAAGGAAGAAACTGAAGCGCAAGAGAAAAAGTAGGCATGCGACAAAATAAAGACATAAAAAGGGAGAAAATGAAGTGCAGAGCAGAGAAAGCTGCGACGAGGATTAATGGTGCAACAAAAGAAAAGCAGACCTAGAGTCAATGGAAGAGTGGCAGGTAGAAGAGTAAAGGCTGGAAAGCAACAGGTCAAAAGACCGTAGTAGCTCGAATCAATGGAGGACTAAAGGACAAGTTCTTGCGGCTAGTTATGACCTGTACAAGCAAACTGAAAGATGTTTCCGCAGTTATTTATGGCCTACAATCAATGTAAGGAAGGACGTTTTTGCGGCCAGTATGGCCTGTAATAAATGTAATAGAAGATATTTTATCGCTACTTATGACTATAGTAATTGAGTTGTACTCAATCGACATGTGCGATCTTGTAACATCTATAAATAAGAGGAACCCATTCTGTATAAGGGTTAGCTTCAAAAATATTGTAGTCTGGTTCTGTTGGTTCGGTCTTTGCTAAGAGAATAGTAGAAGTATTTTGAGGAGATCAGAGAAAAGTCTGATAATAGAAGGATGTTGAGTCACGGATTTGCAGCTGTGTGCACAGACCGTTTTGTAGAGTCATTCTACAGCGGAGTGCGTAGATAGTAGAGTAGAAGAGTAGATCTAGGCTGTGTGTAGATCAGTAGGAGAAAATAGAAGAAAAGCGTAAAACAAAGTGCATGAGAGCAAGAAAAAGTCTGAGCTAAATAGATATATCTCAAAACAGTCTGCAAGTCGCAGACTGCAAGGTGCTATATATTTCTGATGCCAGATGAAGAACACCTTGGTGGTTTTTCCCGGTTGAGTTTTCACGTTACTTCTTATGTCGCATGAATGATTGAGTCATATATGTCAAATGTTGAATATTGAATGTTTAACGGTTAATGTTGAATGTTTGATTATCTTGCATTGTCTATGAATATTGTTTGAATGAATGTCGCAATACTAATATAAGCAATGAACGAATGGATGATTAAAGCATTGTGGAGAACTACGTATTATTCCATGTTAAAATATTGTTAATTCGTAACACAATCATCGCATTGTTATTTACTATTAAGGAATCATCTACGTCGCACCGCTGCACCAGTTGTTAAGTGTTAAGGACAAATTTGTGTCACACATTGGTTGTGTCGCACTATTGCACCACTGTCGAGTAGTAAAAGACTCCATCCTTCGAACTCTGTCGAGCGCCTTGGTCGTGCGCCAAGGAACTGTAATCCATCGTTGACTACAGAAACGTGGCTCTGGTAGTTACACATTAAGATATCTCGGGTGAGACTATGCTTGCCTCGCAGATGTTGCTGGCTAAGATTGATTCGTCAGGCCAATGTCTTTGAGTGTTTTGTTGGTTTCAAGGATCTGTTGAACCTGGGTTGCAAAAGTGGGAAAATAGGCCAACAATCTTCATGTCTTAGGGTTTCACCCTAACTCCACCAGCAGCATCAACCCACCTCACGAGCAGCTCCACAGTTATCCCAGGTAGCACTCAGAGCTCATGGGCAGCCCTCCTCCTCCACGGGCAGCCCCTCCTACTCCATCGATAGCCCTTCCATCCCTCCGGGAAATTACAGTAGGGCTCAGGGAAGCCTACAAGTGCCCATGAGCACCTACAGCAGGCTCGAGGCAACTTGCTCGGGCCTCGGGCAGGAAACAAATAGGCCCAGAAGAATTCCAGGTAGGCCACCAACCCTCGGGCCAGCAACAGACAACCCATGAAGGCTCTTGAGCATACCACAAACCTCCTAGCAACAAGACAAAGATCACGGGCAGGAACACAAGACTTTGGGCAGGCATACAGGATCTCGAGCAACAGAGAATTAGTCCAGGTAGCCTGAATGATTTTTCTGGGCAGCTAGACAGGTCACGAGCAGCTAATTTGAGCAGTCTAAGTTTTTTGGGCAGGAGAGAGAAAATTAGGGCAAAAAACCCTAATTTGGTGAAAACCCTATTTTGGTGTTTTGTGTAAAATTATCATCTATGATTTTTTATGGGACAAACCCATTAGGGTTTGTGGAATTATTGAAGAACTCGGTCATCTCATTTTCAGAGATGGATTACTAATGCTTTTGGGGTTTTTGTCCTTTAAGGGTTTTCCCAGTGAAAAACTCTTTTGTTCAGTGTTTTGATGTGTTGATGTTTTACTGCATTTGTCATTTGTTATCAGTTAGTCTATAAATTTTTTAAAGTATTCATGCTAATGTTAAAATTCAACATGGTACCAGAGCTTAGCATGTGAAGACCCAGTAAAAGGAGATTGTTGATGTCTTCCTAGACCTTGGGATATTTTTGCAGACTTAACATTTGACTAAGTGGCAGATATGGCTACCAACATCTTCAAAACGAAAGAGAAGCTTCAAGGTTCAGCAAACTACAATTCCTGGAAAGCTAGGCTTACAACTATTCTAGAAGAAAGTGACCTTGATGATGTTGTGTTCAACACCTTTGAAGAGCCAACATCTAACGTTGGTAGGACTGCTTTCAAGAAGAACCAAACTAAGGCTAGAAGGATCGTCTATGATTATGTCAAAGAAACTTTGATGCCCAACATCACATCATTGAAGACTGCCAAAGAATGCTTTGACACCTTGACAAACTTGTATGAGAAGAAGGCTCCCAATTATAAGAGTCTTAAAGAAAAGGCTCCAAACATTGAAGATGAACAAGGATAAAGGGGTTGGACCCTTATTCACAAAGATTGCACAGGTAAGAGATCAAGTTACTGCTATTGTGTTGTTGTAGATGATGATGACCTTGTGCAGACTGTGGTTGATGGTCTCCCAAACTCTTGGGAAACATTCTTGGCATCTGTCAGTGGACGTGAGAATAAACCAAACGTTGAAAGACTTTGGCATGATTGCTTGGAACAAGAGGGAAGGACTTCAGGCAAGGCAACTAAGGAAGGAAACCTTGCACTTGCAACAAAGACAAAGAAGTTCAAGAAGTCCTCTCCTCAGCAAAAGAAAGGAAAGAAACCTCAAGGTAAGTACTCTGATGTTTCAAAATGGAATGCTATAATTGACATAAGTTTGGGCACTTTTCCAGGGATTGCAGGAAGACCAAGAAGAAATTCAAAAGAATATTTCAAGCTTTTGCTACAGACTATGAACCTAAGAAGAAGAAGAACACTAGGACCACCAAAGAAGACGAACCTAGAAGAGAGTACTACCTAATCTATGCTCTCTCTAGATCCATCACAGACAGTGCTAACTCTTGGTTAGTGGATAGTGGTGCCTCTAGGCATATGAGAGGTAACCATGGAGCTCTCACCAGTTATAGAAATAAGAAGTTCACTACACAAGTGGAACTTGGAGATGACTCCGCTTACAAGATTGAAGGAGTTGGCTCAACTACACTTCAACTTGATTCAGGTACGGTTTTACATATTGATGAAGTCTTATATGTTCATGGTTTAAAGAAGAACCTACTCTCTGTTGTTGGCTTAGAGGAGAAGGGCTACAGAGTCCTCTTCATGGACAAGAAGGTCCTACTATGTGCGAAGAATGAAAATCTAAGCTTAGCTGTATAGATTGGGGTTCGAGAGGGAGGTCTTTATAAGGCTTCCATAGATTCCACTCGTGCTTTAGTACATCATACAGTTGATCCGTGTGAGTTGTGGCATCGAAGGTTTGGACACCTTCACTACACAGCTCTTCTAGGCTTGCAAAAGATGGTCACAGGTATGCCAGAGGTATCTCCAAAACATGATGGAATTTGCAAGATATGTGCTCTAGGTAAGAACACTAAGAAATCATTTTCCATAAGCAAGAATATCTAAAGGCGTTTTAGATTTGATTCACTCTGACATTTGTGGGCCTATGTCTTCACCCTCCTTGAGTGGGTATTTATATTATGTCTTGTTCATAGATGATCATTCTCGAAAGCCATGGATTTACTTCCTCAAGGCCAAAAGTGAAGCTTTTGACAGTTTCAAAGAGTTCAAGGATCTGATTGAAAATCAAACTAGCAAACACATCTCTATCTTGAGATCAGATAACGGAGGTGAGTATGAATCTAATGAGTTTTATGATTTTTGTCAAGAATCAAGAATCAAAAAAGAGTTGACAGTATCGTTCAACCCTCAACAAAATGGGGTTGCAGAAAGGAAGAACAAAACAATCTGCGAAGCTGCTAAAGCCATGCTTACTGATCTAGATCTTCCTTTATCCTTGTGGGTTGAAGCTGCATGTACTGTTGTGTACATCCAAAACAGAAGCCCTCATGCTATCTTGAGGGAGAAGACTCTAGAAGAAGTCTTCACCAACAAGAAACCTGCAGTTGACCACATGAGGATATTTGGCACTCCAGTTTACATTCATGTGCCAAAAGAAAAGAGTGCCAAGCTAGAGCCTTCCGATGAGAAAGGCATATTTGCCGATTACAGTGATAGCTCGAAGGCCTACCACATCTATGTACCTAGACAAAGGTACATTGAAATCAGTAGAGATGTGAACTTCTATGTGGAAGTTGTGTTTCTTCAAACATGAGAGCTTTCAAAGGAAGATGAAGTACCTCTTGAGGTTCCAAATTCAAAAGTTCATAGGGAGGAAGAGGAATTTGAGGATCAAATTCCAGATGCACCTGAGGATACTGAAAGTCCACCAGAAGAACTACTTGAAGTTCCTCCTTCTAAAAGGAGACATGCTTGGTACCAAGAAACAATACAAAAAACCGAGAAGCATAAAGCTCCTCCCGGGACTTTTAGAGAAAGCATAAGACCACAGAAGTACTCCGGTCTTATGAGCCAGCTCATTAGTGCAGAACCTTCCTCATACGAAAAAGCAACAAGTCAACAAGTATGGGTTGATTCCATGATTGAAGAGTACAGTTCAATCATGAAGAATGATGTATGAGAATTTGTTCCCAGACCAACAGGAAAGTCAATGGTGACATCCAGATGGCTTTACCAAATCAAGCATGCTGATGATGGCAGTTTGGAGAAGTATAAAGCCGAATTCATAGCTCGTGGCTTCACTAAGAAAGAATGCATTGACTATGATGAGACATTTTCTCTTGTTGCCAGGTATACCACCATCAGAACCATTATTTTTCTTGCTACAGTATTCAGAGGTAAGTTACATCAGATGGATGTAAAGACAGCCTTCCTCAATGGCAAGATTGATGAGGAAGTCTATATTGAACAATCTAAAGGCTTTGTGACTCATGGGAATAAGACCCATGTGTGTAAACTAAAGAAAGCCTTGTATGGACTGAAATAGGCTCCAAGAGTCTGGTATGCGAGGATGGATGGATTTTTCCATAGCTTGGAGTTTTCCAAAAGTACAACTAACTCCAACTTGTACTTTAAGGTTGTTCATAATCATATCTTGATCCTTGTTCTGTATGTGGATGACTTGTTTCTTCCAGGTGAGGAACAATTGATAGAACAGTGTAAGAGGGAGCTTACCTCTGAATTTGAAATAAAGGATCTCGGTTTGATGCATTATTTTCTTGGCTTAGAGGTCTGGCAAAATCCAGGCGAGATATTCTAACATAAGGGAAGTATGCAGTGGACATCTTGCAGAGATTTGGGATGCAAGACTACAAGTCCATGAGCGTACCCATGAATACCAACTTGACAAAGTTGCCTAACTCAACCACCAGTTCACAAAGTGTGGACTCTACTCTATACAGACAGCTTATTGGATCCTTGATGTATCTCGTGCATATGAAACTAGATATATGTTATACAATGAATTCTCTACATCAGTTCATGTCTGATTCGAAGCACATAAAATGGGTAGCTGCTAAACATGTACTCAGATATGTGCGAGGTACTATCACTTATGGGCTCAGGTATACTTCCAACAGTGTAGTATTATTAGCCAAATATGCTAATTCAGATTGGGTTGGCAGTACAATAGACCAGAAAAGAACCTATGGTTACTACTTTAGTATAGGATCTGCAATGATCTCTTGGTCCAGCATGAAACAGGGTTCCATAGTTCAGAGTACAGCTAGGGCAGAGTATATTGCTGCAAGGAAGCAGTTTGGCTCAGGAAACTTCTATCTAATCTATTCGATGGAAAGCTTGACTCAATGATCATCCATTGCGATAATCAGAGCTGCATTAAGCTTTCAGAGAACCCAGTGTTTCATGACAGATTGAAACACATTGAAATGAAGTATCATTCCATCAGAGACCTAGTACAAAGAGGTGCTTTGAATTTGTTGTACATTTGTATGAATGAATAGAACACAGATATCTTAACCAAACATTTGACATCAACAAAATCCATGTACTTTCGTGACAAGCTTGGCATGGCATAGAATGCCTCTCTCGCTAAGAAGGAGTGTTGATTTTTCTGAGCAGCATCGAGAGCCATTCTCTTAGGAGAATGGAGACATCTGGCCTGGGACCAAGGTGTGGAACTAGTCCAATACTGGGGGACTCAACCTTGAGTTGAGTGACCATTCTGTTGAATGGGGATATCTGGTCCGAGACCAAGATATGGAACCAATCCATCAATGGGGGACTCAACCTTGAGTTGAGTGACCATTTTGTTGAATGGAGACATTTGGTCCGGGACCAGAATGTGGAACTAGTTTAGCACTGGGGGACTCAACCTAGAGCTAAGTGGCCATTCTTTGAATGGAGGAACTTGGTCAGTTACCAGGAATTTTACTTAGTCTAGGACTAGGGACTCAGCCTAAGGCTGAGGGCCATTCTCCGAGAGAATGAAGGCGCTTGGTTTGTTACCAATTATTTGACCTTGTGTCAAATTATGCGCCCTATGGCTGAGGCACCTGGTCTGTTACCAGGATAACACTATAAGCCATAGACCGAGTATGGGCATGTGTGACACTTTGACCCCCAATTAGTGGGCTTTGTGATCTTCTCCAAGGCTTAGCTACCCTTGGTTAGGACACCTTAATATATGATCTTGGTGCCACATAGAGTATGAGATAAAAGCATTAGTAATTCTCTTTGTTTAGGATGATGTACTTTGAGTGCGGATGAAGGACCACCTTAACCACTTGTTTTGACCACATGGCACTTGAAGAAGCTAAAGTAAAAGCCTAAAATACATAAGGACCCTTAGTACCTCTGAGAAGTCAAAGGTGAAAGTGCAAAAAGACCTTTAGTACCACTAAAAGTCAAAGTCAAAATAATAAAAGAATAAAATATTATTATTTTGTTCTTTTGAGCTTTGGTCCACTTACAGGTGACTTCAAAGGCTATAAAAGAAGATCAATCCATTTCATTATTACACACTTGCTCTTACACTTGTAGCTGCTCCAACAGAAGAATTCGTTGGTTATTGAAGAGAAGGAAGTTTTGTGTTTATGCCCTAGCATGGATGAGTCTAGATAGGGCTCTACACTTGTTTTTTTATCAACCCTAAACTAGGGGTTCACCATTTTTTGCAGCATCTTCATGTCTTAGGGTTTTACCCTATCTCCACCAGCAATAGCAACCCACCTCACCGGCAGCTCCACAATTATCCTGGATAGCACTCAAAGCTCACGGGAAACCCTCCTCCTCCATGGGGAGCCCCTCCTACTACATCAGCAACCCTTCCATCCCTCCGGGCAACTACAGCAGGGCTCGAGGCAGCCTGCAAGTTCCCACGAACACCTACAACAGGCTTGAGGTAGCCTATTAGGGCCTCGGGCAGGCAGCAAACAAGCCCAAAATACTTCCAGGCAGGCCATCAACCCTCGGACCAGCAACAAACAGCCTGTGAAGGCTCTCGAGCAGACCATAGACCTCTGGGAAGGTCGAGCAAGCCTCAGGGAAGCTAGACAAAGATCACAGGTAGGCACACAAGATTTCGGGTAGGCTAGCAAAAGGTCCGAGCATGCTAGCAGCAAGTCCGAGCAGGCATACAGGATCTCGGGCAGCTTGGCAAAGTTTTTCGGGCAAGTAGACAGGTCACGGGAAGCTAATTCGAGCAGTCTTAGTTTTCTGGGTAGGAGAGAGAAAATTAAGGCAGAAAACCCTATTTTGGTGTTTTGTGTAAAATTATCTTCTGTGATTTCTTATGGTACAAACCCATTAGGGGTTGTGGAATTATTGAAGAACTTAGTCATCTTATTTTCAAAGATGAATTACTAATGCTTTTGGGGTTTTTTTCCTTTAAAGGTTTCCCTAGTGAAAAACTCGTATTCATTGTTTTTGTGTTGATTTTTTACTACACTTGTCATTTGTTATCAGTTAGTCTGCAAATTTTTTAAAGTATTCATGCTAATGCTAAATTTCAGCACTACCAGCATGCATTTTCCTATCCCGTCCACCATTGAACCTCTGTTCAAACATGTTCGAGATAGCGAAGAGCCAAGCAACCATATGTTGCCACCACCTACATTCATGTCTGTTACTAATTCTGTCACAAATTTAGAGTAAGGGGGGTGGGCCTGTCCCCTCCTGGAGGAGGTTCCACCGCCCTAATTTAACCCATGTCTCCGAAGTCGAGGCGGCCACTTCCTGGTTCGGACTGCTATGTTAAGTCTTTTTGCTACAAAATGTTATTATATCTTCTGTTAAGTTTTTTGTATAAAGGTAGGTCTTGTAGATTTATAGCCGGTTTAAGGATTTCTTGGCCCCTAAGGCCACAAGACTTTCTTTGCTCCAGTAATGCCAAAAGTTATGTAATTTTGAATGGCTCTAGTGGTGGCTTCACCACCTGAGGCCACCTCAGAATCTCTACCCATATGTAACTTTTGATTTTCCTGGTTAATAGAATGTGCAGCTTACAAAAAAAAAAGGTTTTCCACTGGCTAAAAAGGGGGATTAGCTAAGATATTGGTAATGGAAAAGAGGTTCTCGTTGGGGTTGATCCATTTGTTGGAGATAATTATCTCTTTGTTTTGCCCCAAGAAATTATAGATCACTTAAAGTTGATTGGTTAAAAACTCTTGATATGATATCAAGAGACCTAAATGGTATGTTCTGAAGGGTGGATATTGGTTTAATGCTAGGGATGCGAGGCTCACAAATGAGTAGGCACAAAAAATGGGATAGTTATATAAATGTTTTGAAGGAGGCAATTACGAGGTTGACTACAGGAAAGGACAAATTAGCTTGGCCAAAGAACAAAAAATTAGGGATTGTCACTACTAAGTTAGCTTATGACTTTATTGCTTAAAATTGGATTAAGGAGGATAACAAATGGTGGTTTAAAAAGTTGTGGAAGTGGAATGCCACAAAAATTGAAATTTTTTTGTGGTTATCTCTCAAAAATAAGCTCTTAACTTGGAAAAATCTTATGAAGAGAAGATGGCAAGGTCCAAGCTATTGTTTTTTGTAAAATGTTATTTTGCAGAAAGGTCTAGTCCTTTGTTAAGGTTTTGTTAGGCCTCAGTTCAAAGTGGGGAAATGAGGATCTAGAAGAAACTTTTACAGATTGGTTCTAAGAAACAGATTACTACAAACTTCTCCCAATTTCTATTTCTTGGTCTATCTTGATTATGAGGAATAAGGTTGTCTTTCCTAATTCTTCCCCAAATGTTATGCTCAATGGGTTAAAAGGAACAAGTATGTTTAAAGAATAAATGGAATTGAATCATTCTAAGAATATTAAGAGGCTATGTGTTTCCGTTAAAACATCTTACTCTGCTGATGGATTTTTTTATGGTGCTTCATCCAACAATTAATGGGTATGCAGAATGGTTCTATACTCAAATAAGGATCATTCTTTTACTCAAGACTGGGTGGAAGGAATGGTTCCAACATAAAAGTTGAATTATTGAGCCTCTGGGGTCTATTACAATTTGCAACTCTTATTAGCAATTTGGATATATGTATTTTTGGGGATTCTAAAGTGATAATAGAATATGGATCAATGGAAACTTCAATCTCCAAGTTTCGTTTCTCAATCAATGGCGTTAGATAGTTGAGCAATTAAAAAGTTTCTTTTATGAGATCTCTTTAAGACATGTTTCCAGATCTTTTAATATGACGGCTAACAGTTTTTCAAAAAGGGCTATTAGTTTCAAGGCATGTTCTCTGGTGTATCAAGAATTTTTGGAGGGACTTTTACTTAGTGAAGGAGAAGTTTGGTAGATATGGCATGATTTAGTTATACAATTCTGAAGTAAAGTCTTTTGTAATATTCTGGTTTTTTTTCCTTAAAAAATGAGGATAGTTTTTTAAAAGAAATTATTCCTCCAAATCTCATATATAAACACTTTTTCTTTGATTTAATGAACAGAAAAAAAATATCTTTTTTATGAAAAAAATAGTATTATTTTCTATTAAAATTATAATAAAAAATATTTTAATTATTTTACATTAATTTATGTATTTTCTATAGTCAAATTTACTAAATTAAATTTAAATTATTTAATTACATTTATAAAACAAAAATTTTATTTTATAAAAATAATTAATATCCTTTAATAAGTGGTTGATGCAGAGATATGATATTTATTTATCATATAAATAAACATCTATCCTTTACCAATATGTCTCCTTCCAACGGTCAACCAAAAGGAAAGTAAGACTTTAAAAAGCAATGTTGCCCAGCTAACAAAAGTAAAGGTTATTTGAAAAGAAAATCTACATAAAAGATTAAACATAAAGGTTATTAACAAAAGAAAATCTACATGAAAGATAAACAGGTTAATAACAAAAAAAATCTACATAAAAGATCCAATATGTCTCCTTCCAACGGCCAACCAAAAGGAGAGTAATATCATGTGGGCTCACATGGTTATCATTTAAATAGGATAAGACTTTAAAAAGCAATGCTACCCAGCTAACAAAAGCCAAGGTTATTTAAAAAGGAAATCTACATAAAAGATCAAGTATAATAGTTATTAACCAAAAATAAATAAATAAATCTATATAAAGATAAACAGGTTAATAATAAAAGAAAATCTGCATAAAATACAAGACTTTAGTATACAACCATTTGTACATTTTTATATGATAATAAAACTAAAATATTATTGAAAAAATCAAATAAATTAATAACCAACTATCTAGCATAAAATCCAACAAATATAAAATATTTTCATGAACTCATAGATAATAAACACATCATCCAGCATCAACCATCCAAAAATGAGTCAACTCTCCACTATCAAAAAAAAATTCATTTTTTCACTCGGGTGGAAAACCACAAATAAAATAAAATTAATCATCCGATCCAAAAAATAGTGAACACAATCTATCATCAACAATCATTCAATATGTTTACACACCATTAATCTTATTCCTTGAGAATATCTGTGAATTATATTACTTTTTCACGATATAAACTGGTACATGCATCTTATTCCTTGAGAATATCTGTGAATCATATTACTTTTTCACCATATAATCTGGTACATGGATGTATCTCCCAGTTTATAATCTGGTACATGCATGTATGTCCCAGTTTGGCTATTGCCACAATTCATGCAAGTCATTTTGCACTTACCGGGTATGGATCAAGAGGAAGAACATTGTTGTAATATGCAGGGTGGGTGCTGCAATTGGCAATTTCAGATAGCGATGCCTTCAAAAACAAAGGCCCGGGTAAGATTACATTATTTTAATGCAGCAGTAATAATTCTAACTTGAGTTGACAACGAGATGATCATGAAGTTACCGGAAAGAGACGTCGGTGATAATACCATGTGGATGAATAGAAACAAAAACCAGGCCCGCGCATTCATTTTTTCACAGAGCATTTTGATCTGATTAAGATCAAAACTCCTGGGGATTCTCACGAAGAGCCTATACAGGAATGTGCTGAGAATCGAATTTAGGCTGATCATTATTAACTCCCACAGCAGAGCAAAGCTGCAATCTACCTCATCACTTAGACTTTCAATTCAGGTATTTACAAACTTGGAAACAATGTCAATAGGAAACTATTTGTGAGTCTTTTCAAACAAAAAGAAACCTACCTTGACTTGCTTGTGGCGAGATACAAGTGGCGAGATAATGCAATCGCTCGGCTTCAAGGAAAGGTCTGATTGGCTGCAATTTGGAAGCTGCGGTTTCTGGTGGGGAAAAATCCAGTAAGTCTAAACGCCACTGAAAAGGCATGGAAACAAATGTCCAGTAGTATCTCTGTAATAGTTTCAACTTTCAACTTGCCTTGATTTTGTTGTGAATATACTGGGAAGCAGTTTTGTGCCAGATTCATACATGGCTCTCAAACGTGTAGTAGGATTCCTATTGGGTTTGCTCGTGTGCTTGGAAATCAGCACTGTAACAATTAATGGGAATGTAATATCTGGAACCACCGATGGATCTGAAAAGTGGGGTTATATTGAAGTCAGGCCACGTAAGGATTTCCATTCCTAATTTCCCTTTTTCTGTGTTATTCGTGATGATTATTACTAGTGGTGCACTGACTTGTTCAACACTGTTGTGATATGTACCACAGAAGCCCATATATTCTGGTGGCTCTACCACAGTCCCGGACAAACATCAGATAATTGGCCTCTTATTTTATGGCTGCAAGGAGGACCGGTAGGACCCATGAATTTTACTCTATCAGGCTTTGGTCTTTAATGATACCTATGATACATGTGATAATGTCCTCTGTTTCGAAATTGCAGTTTAGAGGATCACTTGGCAACACCAGGTGCAATTACAATAACTTCACACCAGTAGGTGTAATTTCTCTTGTCAGGTCAAGTTAAGCCAAACAAATTTTAAACATTTTGCAGGGGGCTTCGGGGGTTGCATTAGGAAATTTTCAAGAAGTTGGCCCCTTGGACACACAATTGAAGCCTCGAAACACAACATGGTTGCAAAAGGCAGATTTGTTATTTGTGGTAATCGCTTTTATTAGAATTAATTGTGCATTGAATGTTTAATATGTAGGACGGGAGATGCAAAATGAATGAGAGACTGCTCACCATTTATAGCGATTTCTTTCTTCAGGATAGCTAATAAGCAGTTGACATATCTATTCAATTTCAAATTTTCAAAGTGTTGATGTTTCAATATAATTGTAGCGCCCCATACTCACTGCTTGCTTTTTGTTATGCAACTGTCACGATTCCAATGGTGCGCAGGATAGCCCTGTTGGTACAGGTAATATAGGTCCAATATTTGATTGATACAATTTGTATACTTAGGTTTGACTAGAAATTATAAGTCCATATAAAATTCAGAACTGCCAGCATTACTATTCAAATACTATCAAGTTGCAATCACTTTTGAGTGTAATTCTTTCCATATATTTTTGGTCTTCTGCAGGCTTTAGCTATGTAGAAAACAGTTCACTGATAGCCACGACAGATGCAGAAGTCACAGCTGATTTGTTAAGCTTTTTGAAAGAATTATTTGTTACAAATAATAGTCTGCAAAATAGGCCTTTATTTATTGTTGGCGAATCATACGGAGGAAAGCACGCTAGTATGATAGGCCTTGCTTTAAGTAAAGCAATTGCTGCAGGAAAGATGAAAGCCAATCTTGGAGGTAAATCCATAGGGCATGCATGTTTAGTAAATAATCAGAAAACGTGCACAAACATAAACATAGTATTTGTTAGACATTAAACGCTTCTCAATTTGCCATAAAGCATCCCATATATAAATGTTTATTTGGGAACATGAAAAATAATTTGAAACCCATTTGCATATAGTCTGTTTTGTGAAATTTGGTGTAATACCCTTGAATTAACAATTATTAATTCTGCTGGAAAATACTTTGATTA
The DNA here is from genome assembly GCA_001517045.1 of Pseudotsuga menziesii. NCBI lineage: Eukaryota > Viridiplantae > Streptophyta > Pinopsida > Pinales > Pinaceae > Pseudotsuga > Pseudotsuga menziesii. Next base: position 22,727 of record LPNX010055171.1, read on the forward strand.
TTATTTTATTTATTTTTTAACAGGAGGTCAATAATAGAACATTCTTGTAATAAAACATTCTTTATTTAATAAAATATGCTAAAGTAGAACAAAAGTGGATATAGCTATTGAAAGAGTGTTTGCTGACCCACAAGAAGAAAATGACAAGTGGCAAAGACCACTGAGTGAAAACTCAAGATGGAGGAGGCATCATCCCCAAAAATCAAGTCTGCACTCCTAGTTGAGTTGCTAAAGAGCAGGAGGCTCATAAATGACAAAGTCCTAGGCAAAATACTATTTAATAGTATGTCCATGAGCAGCAGGAGGCTAGCATTGAACGGGGATTAACATCTATATAATGCAAGAGATGGCGTATTAAGATATTTTGCTCTTGTGGTTTAGCGAACAGGCTCGGAGGTTCTGGAGCAAGTAATTTGGTTGTTCTAGGAGTTGGTTGAGAGAAACAGCTTCTCCACTTTTGTTTTCCCAGCACTGGTGCCAGGTTCCTACTATGTTTCTCATGAATGATTTTAGATGCAGTAGGATGTACATGTGAAATGTTAAATTGCATTTATATTTCTTGGTAGTACTGTTTATATATTTCTAGAGAACCACTATGCATGTTTTGTAAATCCTAAATCTAATGAATATCAAAGTAGAATCTAGTTCCATTCTCAGTTAGCTTACTACCGTTATGCTTGAATGTTTTAGAATTGATGAGTCTGCATCTAATAGTTGAACCTTCTGTTTTTGCATGGTATCAGAGGTTCCTATTGTGTATTTCCCTCTGAAATTGATTAATGTGATTTTGTCTTAATTCTGCATTATGAATTTATGTTGTCGAATGGAACTATAATGCTTGTTTACAGTTTAGATCTGAGTTATTCAATATTGTGGTTGAAACTAATTTGCATAGAGAAAAACCGTAATTAAACTATACAAATCCTATAAGCAACTTAGCGCAAATTGGTTAAATGTTCCCAAATCATGTTCAGTTGGCGGAATCAAGGTATGGCTGTAAGCACTCAGGTAGTTTCTAGATCCAATTAACTTACAGTGATTTAAACCCTCAAATCAACCAGAAACCCATTAAATCCACAATTAAACGTTGATCCATAAGAGAAATTAGATCAACGGTTGAAAAGAGATTTCGCACTTAGCAGCAGTGCTCGAGTTAAACCTAAACAAATCGCCTTTCATCATGCGATGGAGATCGATCTTGGAGAAGATTGACGACGACAAGGACATTTCGCAAGGGAAAGAGCAAGGAAGATAAAGGAGGGGTCAGGCTGCGAAATCAGAAGTTGATCGCTGAAATTTAAGATCGAGATCTACGGCCGAGATCAATCATAAAATAGATCGACGTTCCACAGCGATTTTGCAGGGAGAAGTTGCGGGTTTTGAACAACTTTGGATGTGCGAGAAATTTTTATGGAATGCACTTCTTAATTTTGGAGTCCACCGTTGATTTGGTGGGGACACTGATCGGATGGTCAACAAACCATTTCGCTGATTAACTAGCAAGTTGTTTAACAGTCGAGAGCGTTCGCAAAATTTTTATCCAAAGGATTTTGTTACAAGCTTGAGCCCGCCTAAGTGAGTTAAATGTTGATCCACAAATTTAAAAGATCAACGGCCAATATTTCATCCGCAGGGAAGATCAACGACTGATGACAGTCGCAAAGGTTTCATTGTGAATCCATAGAAGAAATCAGATCAACGGTCAGGATTAAAGTCGTAAAAGAGATCAACAGTTCATAGAGGCTGCGGAAGGAAGAAGGCGGAAAGCAGGAAAGAAATGACATGGAAAAATGTTGAGTTTCCAGGATCGAATTTCTGCATCAAAACAAGATCAACGGTCAAGGTTGTTCCCGCAAGGATCAACAATGCAAAAAGCCGATGCGAAATGCGAAAAGCAGAAAGTCCAGAAATAAGATTAACGTAACTTGGAGTTTATGGGATCCAATTTCTGCATCAAAACAAGATCGACGGTCAAGGTTGTTCCCGCAAGGATCAACGGTGCAAAAAGCCGATGCAGAATGCGGAAAGTCCAAAAATAAGATTAACAGAACTTGAAGTTTTCGAGATCCGATTTCCACATCAAAGCAAGATCAACGATCAAAGTTGTTCCCGAAAGGATCAACGGTGCGAAAGACAGATGCGGAGTGCAGAAGGCGAAAAGTGGTCAAATGGAGGTATCAATTGTTGCTTTCCCGATTTTCGAGTTCCGTCCGGAAGGCGAAAGGCGGAAAAGACAATTTAGTGCGGAAATAACTATTTTGGTTGCATCTATCGATGGCGGAACGACTGTTATAGTGGTCCCAGAGCCTGAGAATGAATAAAGAGAGTTGAATTTGACCATTAAATATGGTCAGGGTTTCTTTTATTGGTATTTTCTCTTAACAGTTAGGAATTTTATTAATATGTCTGAAGATATATGGTTATAGAATTTTTTTTTTATTATTTGAATTTTGACGTATGTTACAATTGGATGAGCATTTTTTGCATAGGAATCTAATTTAGTAAATTGTATTCCAATTTGCCCAGGAGTTCTATTGGGAGACAGCTGGATTTCACCCGTAGATTATGTGGTAAGCTCTCAATATTGATAACCGACCTTAAGTCTAAGGAAAGTGACATCATAATTTTGTTTGCGATTATTTATCTATTCTATTTATAAAATCACTCAACTAACTAGTAGTAGTAAATGTCACATGTCTAGCTTTCATGGGGACCTTTACTTGTAGATGTGTCACGATTGGAGGCTGCTGCCAAGGATGATGCCAACAGGTACAGCTGAACATAGAGTTTTGCGGCTAGATAACTTTCTTTCTTGCTTTTCAAAACAGCAAATGTCCCAGCAAGTTGTAATGAGTATTTTAAGTTTAACAGTATGTGCAATTTTTTTCTTGTAACTTGAGATAGGCATCAACATGCCAAATTTCCTGTCTCGATCCCTATCTCTGCTTTGTATATTAACCTTGCTATGCAATTTTTGCCCCACAGCATTGCCTTGCAAATAGAGCAACAGGTTAAAAGTGGAGAGTATGTACAGGCTACAGATAGTTGGTCCCAACTGGAGTCGTTGATTATCTCAGATAGCAATAGTGTGGTATGTGCACGCTCAGCACCCGAAAAAGGGAAAATTCAATACTTTTTCACGAATAGAAGCATTTGAACCCATGCATAGTGCATAAGAAATTTAAAATCGTTTTCTTATTTCTTTTCTTTTTCTATGGTGAGTAATGAATATTTTTTTCAACCAAATGGCAAATATCTAACAAGAAAATACTAAAGTGATAAATGAGGAAGTCATGTAATGCACATTGCAGATGTTGCTTTGCAACAGAAATCTGGAGATAGGCACTATTTGTTTTCATTCTGAATGGATGTGATTTCCACAAATGATAAGAGCAGTCAGTTTATGTGGCAGCTCCATAAAAAACTGAGATTTCTTTCAGGGAAGAAAGTCTAGTATTCACTGTTTGAAGTAGATCAATTTAAAGTGAATAAAACATTTTCCATAATCATATGCTTCACTGGGATGGATTTGACTCCTGTCGTGCTACTGGTTCATATCAAGAAGCTTGCATGGACTTTATCAATAAATTGATGACTAAAATACAGAAAATGCTATCATTAACGCCAGGATTGAGTGCACCCAAAGTTAGTACTAGGTCATGCAGATACACCCTCCTAAAACTATAAAGCTTATGAATACAAATTTTTGCATGTTCTCATAGTGTTATATGCATATTACATATAACTAAAGATCAAGATTGATGGCCAAAAAGTGCATGTTAGCCTAGCTGCACCCTATGAAAATGGTAAATAGAGTATGCAAATCTGTAGTTGGTTCATTCATATGCCAAAATAGTTAGAAAAGATAACAAATAGGAAAACAAAGGCACTGCTAAGACTATCAAGAGAGCTCTTGGGAATTTTTATGTCATTGATTGATTAATCATTACAATTGTACAAACATGCTGTAGGGTGACCAAAGCACCTTAGAAGTTGAATTGAACTAAATTTGTTTGCCAATATGCATGTGTCAGCCCGGTTTTCAATGACGAATTTCAGAACTTACTAACTTGAATTGTATACCCACTAACTTGAATTGTATACCCACACAAGTATCTGTAACTGATTTTGGTTTAGAAAAGTGGTGTGGAGAAAATGTCAAAGCAAGGCATGTATTTTTTAATTCTTCTTTATATAAGCTAACTTCCATTTTATGGATCACATATTCTGATCAATCCTCTTATTTTCCTCTGCAGGACTTCTACAATTTTCTACTTGATTCGAGTGCTGACCCTCTATCTTCCTCAACATCTACACTTCAAAGTATGGCTAAGGGTACTCCTGGACGTTACTCGCAGTATCTGAGCTCTAAGAATAATATAAAAGAAAATGGAGATTTTGACTTAGCCACATTCATGAATAAAGTGATTCGTGAAAAACTGAAGGTCATTCCATCAAACATAATGTAAGATCATATTTACTCATTTTTTACTTTGCAAAGAGTTGCATGTATGTTTCATACATCATTTATCAGCTATGTTGGTCACTAAATTATTCTTATGAACCAAAATGCGTAAATAGCACCTGGAATAGTATCTTGATTATTAAAATATTGGGATACGGTATTTAAGTTCTTAAACATTAAGCTTTCCTAGATCTCAACACATCTGTCCGATAATCCTAATCTTCAAACAGTTTTGTAAGTGCTTTCATCTCATAAATTAAATGGGCTCTCTTTTATACATAGTAGCATAATTCGAGTACGAATACGATTCGATACGAAAAAAATACGTAACCAAAAAATCCAATACGAAAGTAGACTTCTTATATATAATATTTTTAATTAAATATACAACACTACATATAACATTTACATATAGTTAAACATACACAATATTTTTAAAGAAATATTACATATCAACCATTAAATTTTAAACTTAAAAAAATTCATTATTTTTTTAAACAAATTACTTATAACCAAAATTACTCTTTAAAAAACAAAAATATAATGTAGTTAATGCAAAAGAGAAAACTCTTCCGGATTAATAGTTATTAATTATTTTAGAAATAAAGTAAATAATATTTACCACTACTTACATTTGGAATTAATTAATGAATCTTTAAATTGTGTTAGGGTTAAGGATATAAGTGGTTTTGGGCACATGGTTTTGGTAACCAATAAATCTAGTGTTGCTATTATATTTGCACATTTATTTTCTTTGGCATATTTTATTCTTATTAAAATGAATTAAGAAGTATGAAATTGAAAGGTAATTATTTTATAGTGTTTGAATAATTAAAAGTTAGGCTTTTAAAATCAATTTTCAAAATTAACTCGTATCCGTATTTCACATAGCTCGAATATTCGATGAATTTGAATTTGTTCGGAATTTCCGTACACAAAAGGCCAATACGACCAAATTATGCTACTATGCTTTTATATTGTTGACTTTGCTTCTCTAAGAACTGTAAATGTTATTGCAAAGTTGGACAACTGACAGGATTTTAGGAAAGACCACCTACTATTTTAGTAGGCACTATACAAGGAAATTGCAAGTACAAGAGACACCGAAGAATCCATAGAGAAAGTACAAGGCAAAGCATGACCAACATAAAATTAAGAAGACATTCAAGGTAGAAGACCAAGCCTAGTTGCACCTGAATAAAGAAAGACTGCAAACACCCGGTAATGAGATCAAGGCTTTGTGGTATGGTCTTTTCGAAGCGTTGGAACAAGTAGGCAATACTACCTATAGAATTAGCGTACCCCCATACATGTGCATCAACTCAATAGTGAATGTGGAAAGTCTAAAACTCTATAGGCCCTCCTTATTAGATGAAGAAAATGAGGGGCAAGTCTTACCTATCATAGATGACTTTGCACCAAAAGCTCAAGCAAAGTTAGTAAAAGATACAGTTTGCAAAATTACTTCAAAACAACTAGACTATGGTAGTAGGAACTTTGGCAAGTTCGTTAAAAAAACAACTTTCAAGCAAGGCCAAATGGTACTCCAGGGAGAAGGTTGATGAAACATTTCCTCATCTCCTTTAGTAAAAGCTTTTAAAAAACAAAAGCCTCACAAAATAGGGAGGCATGATACAGCATGGATTATTATATAATTACCCATCTGTTTTGGTACTTTCTGCATGGAAAAATTGGAGCCATGGATTTGCCAGGCCCATTTAGAGGAAAGTCCTATTTTGGTGATTTGGGGTCCTGAAACTTCTAAAGCCCATTTCAGGTATTGTCGTTCTTGAGGTCAGAACTTTGAGAACAAAGTTTGAAACCGTCCAACATCATTCTACTCATCAAGAGATTTCCAATGGTGCAACTATTACCTTGATCGAAGTCCATATGAGAAAGTTATGCTTCCTACAAATTGACCTATGCTTTGACCACCATAGCACCAATGGATGCCCATCAACTCCCATTACTCACATATGTGGAGCTACTCATATGTGGGCTTTCAAGAATATTCCAAAGGGTCCAATTGTAATAATTTGTCGTTCCATAGATGAGCATAGAAAAAGAGTTGACATGGTCCTTACCTTCTTGTTTCCCAAGGTACATCAGGTGTTCATTGTGTGGTGTGGTATTTAATGTTGTAGCTTTTTTTTATTATTCTAAATTTATTTCAGTATTTTGGGCATTATCCTTGTAATATTAAATTTAAAATCATAAGTAAACACTGCATAATAAAGGATGACCTCACAATATTTTGCAATAACTTGTAATATCTGTTGTGACAAACTGTCCAGTGGAATATCCATAACAGTTTACAGATCATCATGGCTACTATAATGAACATGAAAATACTTTTTGAACATCCTGAAGATAATTTAGCCATAACAAGCCATGCAATAGAAAGCTAAAAACACTTACCTGCGGCACAAGTAAAATTGGGCAGAGTATAGCACATAATATACATTTCATGTTAAATGCTGCAGAAGTCAAATTGCAGTACAATACATACTGCAGAATAAAAGCAATTGCAGAAAGGAAGTCAAATGAAGATGGCTTTTGAGTCACTTTCATGTATGTATGTACGTACTATGTAGCTTGTCAAATATAGAATAGATATAGGGAAGACAATTTGCTTCCATATTCTATTTAAGAGAAACACTTACCCATGGCACGAGTAAAATTCGGCAGCGTAAAGCACACAAGTTATATTTCACGATAAATGATGCACAAGTCAAATTGCAGTACAACACATACTGGAGAGGGAAAGCAATTGCAGAAAGGATGTCAAGTGAACATGGCTTTTGACCATTGAACTTTCAGATATATATATATATATATATAAAAAGGGAAGATCATTTTGTTTTCATATCTTGCTTCAAGAGTTTCTGATTTTATCCTCTCTATATATTTAAAAGATAAAGGAAAGATAATTTTGTTTTCATATCCTGCTTCAAGAGTTTCTAATTTTATCCTCTCTATTTATCACATACTTGCATACTCCATGGAGGAGTATTTTTCTCAAGTTTGTAAAAATCTTCCCTAAGCTAACTTCATTTTCCACAAAATTCCGCTCTTACTTTTTGGTCTTTCTTAATCGATTCCATCCACTGAATTGCATGTTTATTTCTTGCCTGAGTTCCTTTTTGTTTGAATAAATTTGCTCCTACTTTCAGCAGTTGCTCTCACAATTTGAGAATTTAGAAATCACTGCACTTCTTACTTTTTCTAAAAACTGACATTGATGCTTGTCTTGTCTCCTAGATAGGATGATTTGATCAAGAATTTAGAAATTACTGTACTCACTTTTCTCTAAAAACTGACATTGATGCTCGTTTCGTCTGCCAGATGGGGTGATCAATCAAATCTTGTTTCTACAGCACTAGAAAGTGACTTCATGAAGAGTGCAGTGGATCAGGTTAGCTGAGTTCTGCCAAATGAAATTCACGTTAAATGCTAGACTAGACCTCATGCAACTTACATATTTTTTAAGTTGGATGTAAATGAAATCATCCCAGCCAACCTCAGTCCATCGGGGTGAAGATTGATCACAGGGTGCATCAGCCAATGATATTGGACCTTCTTAGTGGTTTGTGGACGGATGCAACTTCATAGGATTTGAACCATTGACATATTATAGGCAGAAACCACCAAACAAGCCCACGTTGTCCTCAGTTCACTTGTTGCATTCGCCATGCATCTCATGAGCTTCGGATTTTGGGGCGGCATCAAATTCTCATTCTGTTCTTTTCATTTTCTTCCCTAGGAAATATGCAAGACAGATATGCAGAAATATAATCAGGTAAATCATGTAGACACTAGAGTTTGCCTCAGGGCTCTCCCTTGAACTTGTACAAACACTGGATCTAATCTAGTAGTTTTACCAGAACTTCGCAGCTTAATAGGAAAAAATAATTGAACCCCATATTGGAAATTGGTATACCCTCTGAAAACCTTAAACCAATATCCTCAGCTTGCAACAGACAATCGCATAATCGCGGGTTTCTCAGTGATACTCACTCGTTATGCCCACCTCTGAATTATTGCAATGACAAATTGCTTCTAATAACTGTAGGTCGATGAGCTGTTATCTCGAGGTGAAAATGTTACAATCTACAACGGGCAGGTAAAACAACTGTGGCTCAGTTTGTGGGTTCGTTCCTATCATATTTTAAGGGAATTAACTTGACCAAAAAACATTTTCTTGTCAAGTTTCAATCAACCCTCTGAAATTTGCAGGTGGATTTGATCTGCGCAACCATAGGAACGGAAGCCTGGGTTCAAAAGTTGAAGTATGTACAAAACCCAAATCAATTCAAATTTAAGTTGGAAATCCTTTCATTCGCAAATCATTACGAAAACTAATAAGATTTCCAACAAAATGACTAAGATGGCAGGGTTTGAAGGAATTTAATTCAATTAAGCGCAATGCTGTCTACTGCAACGGATTAGAAACAAAGGGATTTGTAAAGTCATACAAGAATCTGCAGTTCTTCTGGTTCTGGGCGCAGGGCACTTCGTAAGTAGAAGCATTTCATTCATTTTATTTCGGAATAATGGAATGGAATTGAATTGCAGAAAAAAATAGACTTTAAATGAAGTTGATGAGAGCCATATGATAATGTGATCAGGTACCTGTAGATCAGGTACCTGTAGATCAGCCCTGTGTAGTCCTGAGGATGCTTGATTTGGTTATCAATTCTTGATCTGCAAACAACTCCTTGTGATCATGCCCTCTTAAGCTTCCTATTCTTTGTCCATGAAGCATACAATAAATGTCTTTTTTCTGTAATAATTTGCAATCTGACATTGAGGAGGGTAATAAATGTGTTCATTGTTATTAAAGCTAATTAATGTAATCAATGTACATGTGAAGAAAAGTAAAAAGGATAATGAATGTAATAAGGTTTATTGAGTTGTTGAGGTGTGAATTCATTCATTATTGTAATGGATTGCATTTATTTAGGTAGTTGGGATAAAATGCAATAATGAAGGGGTGAATTCGCATGAGTTTCTAGCAATATTCATGTAAATATCGGGTACCTAGAGAGGTATCCAAGGGGATTAAATGATGTAATGGGTACCTAAATGGGGATAATATATGTAATGGCTACCAAATGGGAATAATTAATGTAATGTGGTCATCAATAATAAAATATGGTCCACTTGATGGTTGGGGGTTAGTTAGAATAAATAATATAATAATAAGGCATAGACCTTTCGCTCTTGTTTCCTCTAGTTGTTGAGGTGTCAACCTCCGAGGTTGGTTAGAAGGAACATCATTCTCTTTGTATATGTTGGAAGTGGTATTTCTAGTAGTCACCACCATATTTTTACTTTCAACCTTCATTGCCATTTTGAAAGCCTTTTCTAGGGATGATGGTTCAAAGAGACACACCTCATGTTGAATGTTATCCTTCAAGGTTCCAATAAAGAGATCTAACAAATCATCTTCTGAAATATTCTTCACTCTAAGACTTAGCTCCTGAAATTGCTTGATATGTTCTATAACTAGACCTTTTTGCTTGAGATTTATCAACTGGCTAAATAAGGTGTTGTTATTTATAACCCCATAATGTGCAATCAATTCTTCTGTGAATATAAACCAAGAGATAATAGAGTCTTTTTAACGGTCACAAAGCCATTGGTACCATACAAATTGATCAGGTTCTAAATATAAGGATGCAATAGTTACCTTTTGCAAAGTGGGCACCTGGTGTAGATCAAAGAATTGTCCCATCTGAAAAATCCATGTGATTGGATCCTTGCCATTCAACTTTCTCATGTCAATCTTGGAGATAAAGTAGTTCCTTGGACCTGAATTGAACCCATGATGTTGTAGTGAATCATCAATTTTTGAGTAATCCAAATTCCTACTCTCTAATTGTTTTTCAATTTCCAAACGTGGCTGGAATAAGTCTTATTTTTCCTCCTTATTCTCCTCTTGAGTAGATACATGAGGAATAAAGCTATGGTTTATATCCTTCATCAATTCCTTCAAGTCTTGAAGATCCTCTTTACTAGCCATTCCTTTGAGATCCTCTTTACTAGCCATCCTTTTGAGATCCTCTTTACTAGCCATCTTATTTTCCAATTTAACAAAGTCATCAATTTTCACATTTCCTTTAATCATATCTTCCAACTTGAACACTCTGAAAGATATGTCTTCCATTTCATCACATGTTGGGGATGATTCCTCTGAGGGTTAAAGTGGAGTGTGATTCTTTCCGCTTCCTTTTGGTGGAATTTTTAACAATAAATATATATCACGCCCTAAGGTTTAGCACAAATAGATCCTTCTACTCAAAGCTATTCAAATGCAAAATGACGTACATTTTTCAAACCCTAATTAAAAGACTGTTTTATGGTCGACTTGTAACTAAGATAAAATTTGAATTTCGACTCCCCTAGGTCTGAAACATGTACATTTTGTACCCTAATGTGTCCTCTTTCTAATGCCGCAAGTTTGACCTAATTTGTTTGAGCCAAAAAAAAGTTATTGAAAATATCTCAAAACTTATTTTTGGACTATCTAGAAGAGTGAACTTGTACCATATGCCATGTGTCCAATATTTTGTTTCTAAAACCGAAACTTCTAAGACATATATCCTGGTCCATCTTCTTTTCGATGCAACTAGTCTCACTCAATTTGGATCTTGGATGCCTCCGTTATGACCTTTCTCCTTATAACACTTGTTTTAGACTAGGTTTTGGATTAGTCAAAAACCCTCAATTCCTCCACAATTATCTCTGAAACTGTAATGGATCAGAATCTGAATTTTGGACTAGAAAATATTCTTGTTTCTATTAACGCTAATTGCAAGCACTGTTGTATCCATGTTAATTTGGCCAAAAAATTGCAAGTCCTACCAAGCATATTCAAAGCACACAAGTTGATGGTGAAAATTTTCAAATTTTCAAATATTTGAAGATTACTATGGATAAATGTGTTGCATTCAGAATTTTATTCTTTAGATATGGATGGTGTGGATGTTGTCTTCGGATATCCATGGATGCAATCAATGGGTACAGTCAATATTAATTTAGAAAATATTTTTTTAAAGCTTTGGTACAAGAAGAAGAAAATTACACTGCAAGATATGTCTCTTGTACCACTAAAAGAGACTGAGAACGCACATAATGAAGTCTTTGCAGGGGAACCAATTGGTTTATACATGTGCAAAGACTTGCCTTCCCCTTCTTGAACTTGTGCCCTGCATGCTTTCCAACAATTCATCCCTTGCATGTCCCTCTGGAAAATTTGATGCTTGGAATTCCTTCAACCATCCTTTATTTCCTCAAAGCTTGAAGATATGTAGTTGAGGTGTTCAAACCTCTCATGCCATAATTTGCTAACCTCATTCGCATGTGACAAGAGCACATTGGGTGAAGAGTAAGGTGTTAGCACAGTGTAAAATTGAGGCTTAAGCTAAAATTGACAAAAGAGGCTTAAGGAGAATGTGTTTAGCTCAGCAAAGGTTTTATCCAGATAGCAAGGCATTCGGCGGGGAAGTCTGCCTTGGCTAATTTGGTAGCCTGACATCTCATCAGCTAAATGTGGCACAGATAAGGGGTTGTGGGCCCAAAACACTTACATGATAAAACACGAGTAAGATCAACGACCTTCATCCATTCATGCAACATCGATGGGATCCGACGGTGCACACGTGCATCGCGGTGGAAACTTGCACACGAAAAGTCAGAGAGGGCCGACGCAATAGGGAACGTGTGCAAATGACATGTCCCCACTTCATTGGATATCACACCCAGGTATTGAAGGTACAATAGTGTGTTTGTGAGGGCGTGATGGTCTAAAAGGGCGGATCCAACATGATGTTAACCGTGTGACTTAGAATTTTGAAATTAAATGTTCTGTTGCCGCTCCCGCCACTGTGCAACTTACAATGGTCGCCAACAGTTGAGTCAAGATAAGGTCATTCGAAGAAGCTCTGAATAGTCATTTTCATCAGGAAAGCTTGAGGCCCCAGATGTCAAGATTTTTTGTTTTGATCGGTCACGCGCATCACAACGAGCCTTCTCGGTTTGTTTTGTGATCACGGTGAATATGCCACCTTAGAGTTTGTTGGATTTTAGAATGTACGCTCGGGTTTGATTCCCATGATGTAACTAATTTTGTCTCCCAGTTTCGAGATTCGTCTCGGGAGCTAATTGAACTATAAATGTAACCTCGATAGAGGAGAAAGGGGTTCAACGTTCATTTTGGAAAGCCTTTGTGCTTGGTTTTGTAGCTCTTAAACTTTTCTTGGAAGTAATTAATGCATAAGTATTTTTCGAATTCCTGAGATTCATCAAAGCATTCAATGTTCAATATGTGTTTCATGTATGCTCCATTTTCATGCATGTGTAAATTTCTTCTAATATGTTTCTAGATTGTATGCAAGGAATTCGTTCTCTGTTAAGCACTCCTTTCATCAAAAATCATATTTGTAATGTGTTTATAATGACTGTTATGGAATTCACCCTCTGTTAGGTGGTCTATTTCATTTATTAGCCTTATTGTTGCTTCTCCTAAAGGTGTTTCAAGAGATTCATCCACAAATAGGTGCCTCTTATTTCACTGGGATTATTCTCATTTTCACCTTCCATCACTTGAGTTTATTTGACTGAATGTTAACACTCATGTTGCCTCAGATTACAAAGGATAATCACTAATAATTATGTTGTAAGCCCTTGAATGTTTCAGACTTCGACTCAATTGCCCAATGATGTTTTTTTGTTGTCTGTCCAACACTCTTTAAAGTATAAACAATATGTTCCTAACAGAAATCTAGCCTTCTGAGCACTTGCTGCAATATATATGTGTATGTGAATGGTCCTTGTGACCCTGAGATAGCCCTCTCTGGCTGTATAGGCTAGAATACAGCCTAAATATTGGTTTGAAATGGTTACCCCAATGATTTCCTACTTACAACCATAGGAAAATTTTTGGGGGATAACATCTTGGCGTCGTTGCCAGGGACTAATTGCTATTATCTCCTCAAAGGAATGACATTGTCCTAGTTCTACAACCTAGTTGAGCAGTTGGTCATAGACACATGTTGGTTGTATATGCTGTAGCGACTCCACTCAAAGTTTTGTAAGGTGAATCCACTGGAAATACTGGCGATCGAAAAGACCAATACGAGGAGAAATCTTGATGCAAAACCTTTTCAATAATTTTTTGACCGAGAGAGACTAATTCAAAAGTCCAAGAAGCTACAAAGGTCAGTTATATCTTGGTTGGACAAAACTCTTTATTTACTTGCTGAAGTTGTTGTTTCTATTAATGATATATCTAAGCATTGTGATAAAGAGTTTGAGCTAGTTTTCCCTAGGACGAAGTCTGAGTCCAGCCTCTCTGAAGTAGTTTTAGACCCCTTTGCATTCGATTTCTCCCGTACTTCCTGGTCACCTGAGATCTCAGAGTCTCTAAGGGATCTTCAACCCTTGTTTGACCAAGAGTGCCCCCCATTTTCCTCTGAATTAGCCTCATTAAACTCCATTGCCACAGAGCAGTCTGCTGCCATACCCTTATTTCCCACCACTTCAAAGCTTAAGCAACCTTCATCATCTAGTTTCACAGCCCCTCACATCTTTGTAGTTCCTCACATCAGTGATTTCATTTGTCACACCCACTTTAATTCCTATTGGAAACCCTGCTATAACCCCAGGAATGGATAACAGGTTTGCTCCTATACTTCTCCATGCTTCTCTTCATGACCTTCCCCAAGGATACTCCCAAAGGCTCAAACAATTTAATGGGGAGAGGGGGCATTCAGCTGAGGAACACTTAGGATGGTTTTCAGACTAGATAGATTTGGAGGAAGTAGACCATGATGATGTTAACTTAATACTGCTTTCCCAAAGTCTTGTAGGAGAAGCAAGGAAATGGTTCAAAAATCTTCCGGATAACTCCGTTATGAACTATCAAGCTTTTGAAGATTCTTTCGGAGATAAATGGGAAGACAAGAAAAACACCAAGCAATATTTGTCCCAATATCATTTCATGAGGAGGAGGGAGAGTGAAAATATCCAAGAGTTTTTTGACATATTTATGAATATATATAATGCCATCCCTGCCCACCTCAAGCCTCCCCCTGGTTCTACCCAACTCTAATATGCTGAAGCCTTTGATAGTGAATTTACTTTGTTGATGAGTGAAATAAGATCAGCCTCCCTAGAAGATATGATGAAAGATTCCATAGAGGTAGAGGTAAACCTGACTGCTGCTAGAAAGAAGACATGATGATGAAATCCATGGAAAAGTTGATGGAGAGACTCACTGTGGACAATAGACCACCTCCCAGGGAAAATCAAGAGTAACAAAATAGAAACCAGAATGTTAGAAGGCCAGAGTCACCCAAAACAGGTAGAGAAACCCTCCTGATCAACCTGTCAGGCCCTTGTTTCAAGATAATTATGTGGAGTGAGATTATGGAAATCAAGTTGAGCATGAAATTCACCATGTGGACACCGACTCATCCTCTGCCTTTTTTACCAAATAAGAGCATGATAATTCCTGTCATGAAATAAAGGAGATTCCTGCTGAGGAAACAAAGGAGTTTAAGAAGGGGTATCAACTTGATGTCATGGATCTGCAGAGGCAGATTGGTCTGAGGAACAGAGATGTTCCCATTGTGAGGAATAAAGATGCAGTAAACAAAACCTCTACAAATAAGCCAAAGAACGATACATCCCGTAAGGATACCTCCAAGAATGTAGCAGTGCCCAAAGGGAAAGAAAAGAAAGAAGATAATCCAAGGAACTCAGATCAGGGACAAGCTTCTTTCAACTTAGAGACCAAAATTGCAAAAATCAAAATCTTTGTCCCTCTAACTGAATTGCTAAAAAAATCTTATTATAAGTCCAAAATCGTGAATGTGTTGAGGCCTCCAGAAGAAATCTCTGTAATATCAAATTCCCTAAATATTCAAGACGATAGTCCCACCATCCTATTTGGACCCCATGTAGATGAGCCTTCCGAGGAAGATGTCCCTCCCTTCTATGTTAGTATGAACATTCATTATGCCATCCTACACAATTCCATGCTTGATTTGGGAGCTTCACACAATCTAATGCCTAGGAATATCATGGATAAACTAGGGTTGGAGATGACCAGGACTTATAAATACCTTTTCTCTTTTGATTCCAGTAAAGTTAGGTGCCTAGGATTGATCAAATATTTGGTCATCTCTTTGGCTCAGATCACTGCCAAAAGCATTGTCATGGACATAGTTGTGGCTGACATTCCTCCAAAGTTTGGAATGTTATTGTCAAGATCCTAAGCGACCAAACTCAAGGGTTCACTCCAAATGGATATGTCATATGCCACCATCCTTGTCTTTCAGGGAACAGAGGAGGCCTTTTAGAGAGAATAAGTTGGCATACATGGTGAGAAGTGTTGGAAATCCAAATAACCACCCCATCTATTCGTCAGACACTGAGACAGGATCAACCATTTTCTTTACAAAGGGAGGCAAAGACAGTTTCAGTTCACAAAATGCTTCCTTTGTGCCCACTCAAGAAGAACTAGAAGCATTGTGGAATATGATTTTTGATTGGGCAGTATGCAAAGAAGGGGTAGGAACTAGAGTTTGGGTGAAACCCCCAGAAGGAAGAGCCTTAAATTATTCCTATAAATTTCCCTTCGATTGCAGAAACAATGAGGAAAAATATGAGGCTATGATGTCAACAATCTAGATCCTGAAAGATTTCCAAGTCAGGAGGTGGTGATACATGGGGACCCTAAGTTGGTGATTAAACAAATGCAAGGCAAGTATCAGTCCAGACACCCTAGTATGAGAAGCTACATAAATGTATAGAATGTTTTGAAGAATGCAAGTTTAATCTAATTCCCATATTGTAGATTTGTATAGCTGATTATTAGGCCACTTCTGTTGTTGTTTTCAAAATTCCCATATACCCCAATAGGAAATATGAGATTGAAGTTAAGCACAGACCCTCTATCTCAGACAATGTTAAGAATTGGCATGTCTTTGAGGATGGCAAACAAATTTAGAATTTTTGTAATCTCATAGAGGAGTTTGATGGCTTGATCATTGATGAAGGTAACATGCTCCTGGAAGGGTCTACTCTCACCTAGGAGTTCCTGCAAAGTCAGACTGATGTTCCCAAAGAAATGCCACAAGTTGATATTGTTGTCCCTACTGAGGATGTTGTTGGCAGTAAAACTGAAGAAGTTGTTGGTCCAGAATCGTAGGGGATTGATGGACAACATAAATATCTAAACAATCTATGTGGCAAAGAAATCTTACAGCTTAAAAGTAACTCTATCCCTAGGGGTTTAGTTCCTTTAGAAAATCTCTTTGACCCAAATGATGTTGCTAAGGAGCCTTAGCTTGTCCCAAGCTGTGAGGATGTGGAAGATGTGAATATTGGAACATAAGCTCATCTTAAAATGATAAAGCTCTCAAGAACACTATCATCGGAGGCTAAACATAAATAGATCTCACTGATGGAGGAATACACAGATGTCTTTGCTTGGAGCTATATTGATCTTAAGGCTTATGATACAAGTATAATTCAACACACTATACCAATAAAAAAGGACGAGATGCCTTTCAAGAAAAAACTAAGGAGAATTAACCCCAAGCTACTACCCTTGATTGAAAAAGAAATAAAGAAGTTGTTCGAGGCAAAAATCATTGTGGCTCTTAGATTCTTAAGGTGGGTGGCCAACTTAGTTTCGATGAGGAAGAAGAATGGAGAAATAAGCTTGTGCATTGACTTCATAAATCAGAACAGATTCTCTTTAAAGGACCATTATCCTCTTCCCAAGATGGACCACATTCTGCAGAGGGTAGTGGGCTCTCAAAGGATCTCCACCTTGGACGGTTTCTCGGGATACAATCAGATCATGGTGCACCCAGAAGACCAAGAGAAGATTGCTTTCACCACACCCAGGGGTACCTTTATGTATGCAAAAATTCCATTTAGACTCATGAATGCAGGGGAAACCTTTCAGCGGGCCATGGACATAGCATTTGTTGATGAGAAGGACTAGATTTTGGTTATCTATTTAGATGACATCACCGTCTTTTCAAAGTCTGATGAGGAACACGTCGCACACCTGCTAAGAGTTTTCAAAAAGTGTAGAAATGTTGGCATCTCTTTGAATCCGAAGAAGTCCCACTTTTCTATGAAAGAGGGGAAGTTGCTTGGGCACATACTTTCCCAGGAAGGCATAAAAATAGACCCAAAAAGAGTTGAAGCCATACATGAAATTGAACTCCCTCAGAACAAGGATGAGGTCCAATCTTTTCTGGGAAAGGTATATTTTTTGAGGAGGTTTTTGTTTCTTTTGTTGAGATTGTGAGGTGAATAACTAGTATGCTAAGAAAGGATAATGAGATCAAGTGGGCACCTGAGGCAAAGCAGTCTTTTGAGGACATAAATAACGCAATTTCAAAAGCACATGTGCTGGTAAGCCCTGATTTCTTCAAATATTTCCTGATTTGCTTCAGAGCACACCAAAACAAGAGTATTGTTACAAAGGAATCATGAGGGTAATGAGCAGCCCATTGCTTTCTACAGCAAAACATTGAGAGATTCCCCACTAAAATACAACATTATGGAGAAGCAGGCTTATGCTTTGGTACATGCCTTAAAGGAGTTATGTATTTACATCCTGCATTCTCACACCATTTCTCATGTTTCCACCAGTGTAGTGAAGGATATTCTAACTCAACTAGATCCTGAGGGTAGAAGGGGAAAATGGATAGCAGACTTACTTGAGTATGACTTGGATATTATTCCCACAAAGCTAATTAAAGGCCAGGGACTAGACAAACTCATGGCACAGTCTAATTGTGATTTAATCAGCTTGCACATGGTTGTTGAATTATCAACAAAAGAGAAAAACCCTGAGGAACGACCAGAGCCACAAGTGGCTGAATATTTCATGTCATCCCCATGGTATACTGACATCATCTTCGTTTTGCAACATCTGCAAGCTCCGTAGGATATGGAAAGAACAAGGGCCATATTCCTCAAGCAAAAAGCAACAAAGTTTTGCATCTTAAACGGGAGCCTGTATTGGAAAGAGCCAAGAGGGGGCCACAGGGGTTGAAGAGTTTCATGCAAGGGAATGCGAAGTTCATCATTACTGGAATACCACTGTGAATAATATTATGAGAGTAGGATTTCATTGGCCCACTATCTTCTCCGATACCCATAAGAAGATTGCTACTTTCCATGAGCATCAGATCTTTGAAGGGAGGAGGAAGCTTTTGCCATTTCCTCTAAAGCCAATACATGTTGAGGCCGCTTTCTAGCAATGGGGATTAGATTTCATTGGTGAAATAAAAACATGTTCCTCAAGGCAGCAAAGTGGATTCTCACTACCACTGACTATTTCACCAAATGTATTGAAGCCATCCCAACTAGACAGGCCACTGAGACAGTAATTATTCGGTTTTTGGAGGAGAACATCTTGTCGAGGTTTGGAGTTCCTATGAATTTGATCACTGACAATGTTACTGCATTCAAATAAAAGAGGATGGTTGAGTTTTTTTTCAAATATCACATACAATTGGGGCATTATGTAATGTCCCTTTTTAAAATTTTACCAAAATGCCCAATTTTCCAATTTTTTCACAATTTTGGCTCTTGACTAGTTTAATGTCTTGGTCTACAAATCAGCCCAATTGCTCTCAAATATTCAGAGAAGGTATATGAATGATATAATAACTTAGTTATTATTTTTAGGTTTGTATTATGGCCCTCCAATCACTTCTGCAAGTCTGTACTAAATCTTGAACAAGATAGATGATTTTACTAGCAATTTTGGGCTCAAATCCCCCCCGGGGCAAGTGGTAGAAATGGCTTCCCAAATGTCTAGAAACCCACTCGAATTATTAAATTGAAGGAGGGGATGTGTATAATACATTATCAGAGACTCATATGCATAACCAATCGACCTCCCATGGTTGTTATCACTTCTTTCATTTAGATATAAAAAACAAGTTTTGGACCCTTGGGGAAATGAGGCATAGTTTGCTCCAATTGCTATGAAATTCAACCCAATGGCCACAAATTCTCAGTTATTGAACATGAAACCCATAAATATACTTTAATTACAATCCGTAAATTCATAAATCATCAATATTTTATACATCCATTCGAATCCATCAAGATTACAAGAGTTTACAGCAAGGTAGTGGGGAAATGGCATTGTTTCTTCATTATTGAGCAATAATACATGAGATTTCTTGGCCTTTAGACCTGAGAGATTTTTTAAATTAAATAGAATAGAATTTAAATCAGAATACAAAATACTGGAGAAAGATAATCTCCCTCAAAGAGATGAATATCTCACCAAGTGCGCCTCACTCCATAGAGCTAAAATATGGTGAGAAAATTTGAGATGAAAGGAAGAACAAGCTAAACTTGATATGTCCAAGAGATGTTGTATATTTCACATGTAAATTATGACTCCATTGAAGCTCCTTTAAATACCTAAGTTTCCTCTTCAAACACCAACTAGGATGGGAATCTTTCACCCTTGAAACTAGCTAAGGCATGAACTAGTCATCCACTAGCTCTCTCTCTTCACAATAAAAATTTTCAGAAATGATCAAAAGGGCCTTCTCATGGCTGATCCCTGCATTTTATAAACATTATTTGTCTTCTAACTTTCCAAATATATCCATAAACCAAAGCCAAGTCGAATTGGTGTGGCTACTCATGCTATGCCATGTGGCCTCTCTCTTCACCTTCCCTCTTCTCCCAAATTTGAGCAGGAGCCTCTTGGCCTTCTCCAACTCCCATGAGCACCCTCTAAGATTCTATATTCAGTCTTGACATGTCAGATATGTCATATTTCAGCCTTCATATATGACTTGTGTCATAATTGTCATAGAATCTCCATCATTGGTGTCATAGATGCCATAAATGTAAGGGGAATCTAGCCAAGTGTCCATGAAACTCCCATTTGGCTCTTCCTCTCTCCATGTAAGTTACAATTCATCATAAATTCGACCTATGAATTATATGGACAAGTATATTAATCTTATAATCCATTCAAAAACATTAGGCTTCCCATAGATTCGAGATTGCAAGAGGAGGATGCCATTTAACATAGGAATTCTAGCTTGAGTGGGCCCCATAGTCTCCATGTGTCTCCGTTCTCCATATCCATTTCATTTTTCACTTGAATTCATTTAATTAACTCCATTAAATAGATATTTATTCCTTCTAATGTCTAAACACCATTTATTATCTCCCTTATTAACTTCCCAATGTTTCCACCCAAGTTAGGGAACTAGTAGGATTGATGGAATTTTCCTTGTATGCAATTATTTGAATGGGGACATTACAGTCCTCCCCACCCAATATTGCTTGTACTCAAGCAATTTCAGATTTTGATGCTGCAAAATATTCTCCTCTTCCTATGTGGCATCTTCACTTGGTAGATCCTTCCATTGCACCAAGTATTCTTTGACTGTTCTGCTCCTCAATCTTCTCTCCCTTGTCTTCAAAACCTTTTCCGGAATAAGTGTGAGATGTCCTTCATCATCCAAAGGAGGGAATGTATCTTAAATGACAATTTTCTGACCAATATCTTTCTTGAGACAAGAGACATGAAATACATTATGAATTTTACTCCCTTCCGGAAGTTCCAACTCATATGCTACTTCTCCAATCTTCTGGATTACCTTGTAGGGCCCATAGTATCTGGGCTTTAGCTTTTCTGCTCCATTCCTTTTGAGATATGTTTGTTTGTATGGTTTCAACCTCAAACACACTAAATCATCAACCTGAAAGGTCCTTTCCTCTCTATGTTTATCTGCATATTTTTTTTGTTGATTTTGGGCAACCTGCAAATTGTCTTTTAAAAGCTTTAAAGTTTCTTGGATTTCTTCAACCCAATATTTAGCTTTTGGAGCTCTACTATCACCAAATATCATATCGAAAAATGTAGTTGCATCATAACCATATAATTCTCTGAAAGGAGACATCCCTATTGACATGTGAAAGGTGGTGTTGTAGCAAAACTCACCCAAGTGTAGCCATTTTGTCCAAGCTTTTTGTTGTTCTCCCACATAGTTTTGGAGGTGCCCTTCCAACCATTTATTCACCCTCTATGTTTTTCCATCAATTTGGGGATGGTAGCTTATACTTGGAGTCAACTGAGTGCCCAACAATCTGAAAAGATCTTTCCAAAAAGCACTCATGAATCTACCATCTCTATCACTCACAATGTTCTTGGGGAGCCCATGCAATCTGAAGATTTATTTGAAAAAAAGGTTAGCCACTTATGCAGCACTGAAAGAGGATGTAACAACAAATAAATGATCAAACTTAGTCAATCTATCCACTACCACATATATGCAATCCTTGCCCAAATATTTGGGCAAATTGGTGATGAAATCCATCGATATACTGCCCCATTTTTGCTCTGGAATGGGCAATGGTTGTAATAAACCACCTGGGTATGTGAGTTTTGATTTGTTTTTCTGACATACCTTACATTCATTCACATACTTCTGAACATCTTCCTTCAGCCCTTCCCAATATTTCTTGTCCTCAAGCAATTTCAAACATGGGTGTCGAAGAACTTGCTTTCTGTATGATTCTTTGAAGTTGCCACTGAGTTTCCCAACTTTGAGTCTTTGAGATTCAATGAATATTTTAGAGAGGAACCACCATTCTTGCTGCTGCACTACTCAAATTAAAATCACTTTATTAAGTGGGTAATCCATCTCCCACACTTCTTGTTTCCCAAAAAAATTGAAATCAATGGGACTAAAAACTATCCCAGGGTCCCATTGCTTGTATTGAACTCCAACATTTAAGAGTGCTCTCCAACACATACCATTAGGAAAAATAATTTTGGTATCCCATTTTCTTGAATGCATTCTTCCAAACATCATGAGTACATAATATATATCATCAAAGTACATAACAATATAATAAAAATGTACATCAAGCCGGTGCCTCATCAAAAAAACATGAAAGTGCTTATACATCCAAGTAAGTAGACCACCATTTGCCAAGTGCATATAAGCTTCAAGTGACCAATAAAATATGATCCAATGACATAGGTGAGGATCCCATGTCATATAATTCTGCTCCAAAAGGATGTGATATGCATCAAAATATTCAGCCATGTATTATTTCATCCAAGAAGTAAATGAAGAAGTTCCACTCAAATTTGAACCAAATAATGAGCAAAAAAAACAAGGAGACTTCAAATGTCTCTCAAAGAAGTCTCACCCATACATCCATGAATGAGATAATCATAAAGATATAACAAAGTATGTGGCTGGCAACAAAAATGTTCTCCAATCATAAATCTATTCACCCCATTGTTGGATGAAGTTCCTCCAACATCAAATGAACCAAGTGTTGAGCAAGAAAAACCGTGAGTCTTCAAGTGACTCAAATGCATATAATAGGTGCATCCATGTATATGTGCATAATCATAAAGTAACAAATGATGTTGCTGAAAATGTGAATAAGAGTGTGATCCAACCATGTCATCATAAAAAGTAAAGATAGGAGTTCCATACTCCTCATGTGGCACCATAAAAAAGAACCCTTTCACCCATACTTCATTGAGACTAATGCTACAAAACATGGAATTGCAAGATGTAGGAGAATGAAATAACTCACCCAAATGATAAAAAAGTGCAGAATTTTCATCATGGGAAGGATCCATATGGTTAGTATCCTGAAGCTCCTTCAAAAGTGTGAAACCTTTGTCATAGATTGGTTCCAATGTAGAGGAATCATGCTCTTCTTTAAAAATTGCATAACCTTCATCAAGAGACAATTCAAGTTCCTCTTCCACCACATCAAGTTTTAGGATCTCTTCAATTTCATATTCAAACACATCAACCACATTCAAATTTCCACATTTATCATGATCCACCATGTCATGAGAATCCTCCAAACAATCTACCATTTGACAATATGAAACATAGGAGGAAAATCAAGTGTCTTGCAACTTTTCAAGAAGTTGTTCATTTTGAATTGTGAGCTTATGAATAACTTTATTATTATTCAATTAGGATTCATGTAACCATTCACTAAGCTCAATGAATTTTTTTCTATTAAAAATCAAAGACATGAAATTATCTTTGATGTTGCACATTGCTCTTTGAATCTTCTCCATGTCTTCAAGGAAGGATGGCTCCTCCAAGGAAATAGCTCTCCAAAACGAATTTGATACCAATGCTCGAGTGTCATGGAGTATGCTAAGGGCCTCTTGGATCTTCCTTTTAGTAATATTTAAGGACCCTTCAAGAAAATGAGGCTCTTGCAATGAACCTACTCATCTTCTTCCTTCTTGCTTGAACCAATTTCATGAAGCTCAAATGGTGATGGGGAAGTTGATCTTGTTTCTTCTTCAACTGCTACAAGGTATTCATTTTCATGTTTAATGAAAGTTTGGATTGCATCAACACTTTAAAAAGTTATCTCTATGTCACCAACATATAGGTGTGAGCACCCATCAGTAGGTACTCCTTCATAGTTCAAGCATCCATCATTAGATTCTCTTTGTTTCATTTCCAAGGTAGAATGTGTCTCAAAATTTTCTTCAATATTTTCAATAGAAACTTATTCATACTCATGTGATGTCTCTTCATATTTTTCAGAGTCACTTGGGAGTGAATTTCGACCCTCTTCATGTACTACTTCTTCCACTTCACCTATTTCAGAACTAGGTGGTTCATGGGTCTCCTCCTTTTGCTCCTTCAAGCAAGTTGATGCATTTTTCCCCTTGGTTTTCTTAAAATAAATATATTTTTTCCAACTTTGGATAGCCAAAAATTTTAATCCTTTCATAATATTCTTTTTCATGTCTTCAATTATAGGTTCAATGATTTTTATATGCTCCTCACCATCATATGAGGTTCCCTTTTCATCCCTAGTCATAGTTTCCTCTTCAACAAAAGCACTTTTGGGTTTCAATATCTAATGGTGGTCCTTAAATTATTGTCCTCGTAAATATCATACCATATCAGGTGTCAATATCATGCTCTACTACCACTTGTAATGTCCCTTTTTTAAATTTTTACCAAAATGTTCAATTTTCCAATTTTTTCACAATTTTGGCTCTTGACTAGTTTTAGTGTCTTGGTCTCCAAATCAGCCCAATTGCTCTCAAATATTCAAATAGGGTGTATGAATGATATAATAACTTAATTATTATGTTCATGGATGTATTATTGCCTCCAATAATTTCTTCAAGTCTGTACTAAATTATGAACAAGATAGATGATTTTACTGGCAATTTTGGGCTCAAATACCCCCTGGGGCAAGTTGTAGAAATGGCTTCCCAAATGTGTAGAAACCCACTAAATTATTAAATTGAAGTAGGGGATATTTATAAGACATTATCATAGACTCATATTCATAACCAATAAACCTCCCATGGCTGTTATCACTTCTTTCAATCAAATATAAAAAACTAGTTTTGGACCCTTAGGGAAATGAGGTGTAGTTTGCTCCAATTGCTATGAAATTCAACCCAATGGAAAAAAAATATTAGTTAATGAACATAAAACCCATAATATACTTTAATTAAATTCCATCATACATCCATTTGAATCCATCAAGATTACAAGAGTTTACAACAAGGTAGTGGGGAAATGGCACAGTTTCTTCATTATTGAGCAATAATACATGAGATTTCTAGGCCTTTCAACCTGAGATATTTTTGAACTTAAATATCAGAGAATTTACATCAGAATACAAAATATTGGAGCAATATAAGCTCCCTCAAAGAGATGAATAGCTCACTAAGTGTGCCTCACTCCATAGAGCTGAAATATGGTGAGAAAACTTGAGATGAAAGGAAGAACAAGCTGAACTTGATATGTCCACAAGATGCTGTAGCTTGCACCTGTAACTTATGAATCCATTGAATCTCCTTGAAATACCTGATTTTCATCTCCAAACACCAACTAGGATCGAAATCTTTCACCCTCGAAATTGTCTAAGGCATGAACTAGTCATCCACTAGCTCTCTCTCTTCACAATAACAATTTTCACAAATGATCAAAAGGGCCTTCTAATGGCTTATCCATAAATTTTATAAATATTATTGGTCTTCTAAGGTTCCAAATCCATGCATAAACCAAATCCAAGTCGAATTGGTGTGGCTTCTCATGCTATGCCATGTGGCCTCTCTCTTCACCTTCCCTCTTCTCCCAAATTTGAGTAGGAGCCTCTTGTCCCTCTCCAACTCACATGAGCACCCTCTAATGTGCCCTATTCAGTCCTGAAATGTCATATATGTTAGATATTAGCCTTCAGATCTGACTTGTGTCATAACTGTCATAGAATCTCCATCATTGGTGTCATAGATGTCATAAATGTAAGGGGAATCTAGCCAAGTGTCCATGAAACTCCCATTTGGCTCTTCCTCTCCCCTTGTAAGTTACAATTCCTCCCAAATTCGACCTATGAAGTATATGGACAAGTATATTAACCTTATAATCCATCCAAAAACATTAAGCTTCCCATAGATTCGAGATTGCAAGAGGAGAATGCCATTTAACATAGGAATTCTAGCTTGAGTGGGCCCCATAGTCTTGATGTGTCTCCGTTCTCCATAGCCATTTAATTTTTTAATTACATTCATTTAATTAACTCCATTAAATAGATATTTATTCCTTCTAATGTCTAAACACCATTTATTATCTCCCTTATTAACTTCTCAATGTTTACACCCAACCTAGGGAGCTAGTAAGATTGATGGAATTTTCCTACTATGCAATTATTTGAATGGGGACATTACAGTCCTTCCCACCCAATATTTCTTGTCCTCAAACAATTTCAGATTTGGATGCTACAAAATATTCTCCTCTTCCCATGTGGCATCTTCACTTGGTAGATCCTTCCATTGCACCAGATATTCTTTGATTGTTCTGCTCCTCAATCTTCTATCCCTTGTCTTAAAATTCTTTTCCAGAATAAGTGTGAGCTGTCTTTCATCATCCAAAGGAGGGAGTGTATCTGAAATGACAATTTTCTAACCAATAGCTTTCTTGAGACAAGAGACATGAAATACATTATGAATTTTAATCCTTTCCGAAAGTTCCAATTCATATGCTACTTCTCCAATCTTCCAAATTACCTTGTAGGCCCATAGTATCTTGGCTTTATATTTTCTACTCCATTCCTTTTGAGAGATGTTTTTTTGTATGGCTGCAACCTAAAACACACTAAATCATCAACCAGAAAGGTCCTTTCCTCTGTATGCTTATCTGCATATTGTTTTTGCTGATTTTGGGCAACCTGCAAATTGTCTTTTAAAAGCTTTAAAATTTCTTGGCTTTCTTCCACCCAATATTTAGCCTTTGGAGCTCTACTATCACCAAATATCATATCAAAAAATGTAAGTGCATCATAACCATATAATTCTCTGAAAGGGGACATCCCTATTGACATGTGAAAGGTGGTGTTGTAGCAAAACTCACCCAAGTGTAGCCATTTTGTCCAAGCTTTTTGTTGTTCTCCCACATAGTTTTAGAGGTACCCTTCCAACCATTTATTCACCCTCTCTGTTTTTCCATCAGTTTGGGGATAGTAGCTTGTACTTGGTGTCAATTGAGTACCCACCAATATGGAAATTTCTTTCCAAAAATCATTCCTGAATCTACCATCTCTATCACTCACAATGCTCTTAGGGAGCCCATGCAATCTGAAGATTTCTTTGAAAAAATGGTCAGCCACTTGTGCAACACTAAAAGAGGATGTAACAGAAAATAAATGAGAAAACTTAGCCAATCTATTTACTACCACATATATGCAATCCTTGCCCAAATATTTGGGCAAATCGATGATGAAATCCACTGATATATTGTCCCATTTTTGCTCTGGAATGGGCAATTGTTGTAATAAACCTGTTGGGTATGTGGGTTATGATTTGTTTTGCTGACATACCTTACATTCATTCACATACTTCTGAACATATTCCTTCATCCCTTCCCAATATTGTTTGTCCTCAAGCAATTTCAAACATGGGTGTTGAAGAACCTGCTTTCTGTATGATTCTTTGAAGTTGCCACTGAGTTTCCCAACTTTGAGTCTTTGAGATTCCATGAATATTTTAGAGAGGAACCACCATGCTTGCTACTACACTACTCTAATTAAAATCACTTTATTAAGTGGGGAATCCATCTCCCATACTGCTTGTTTCACAAAAAAATTGAAATCAATGGGACTAAAAACTATACTAGGGTCCCATTGCTTGTATTGAACTCCAACATTTAAGAGTGCTCTCCAACACATACCATTAGGAAAGAGAATTTTGGTATCCCATTTTTTTGTATTCATTCTTCCAAACATCATGAGTACATAATATATATCATCAAAGTACATAACAACATAGTAAAAATGTACATCAAGGAGGTGCCTCATCAAAAAAACATGAAAGTGCTTATACCTCCAAGTAAGTAGACCACCATTTTCCAAGTGCATGCAAGCTTCAAGTGACCAATAAAATCTGATCCAATGACATAGGTGAGGATCCCATGTCCTATAATGCTGCTCCAAAATGATGTGATATGCATCAAAATATTCAGCCATGTATTCTTTCATCCAAGAAGTGAATGAAGAATATCCACTCAAATCTGAAACAAATAATGAGGAAAAAAATATAAGGAGACTTCAAATGTCTCAAAGAAGTCTCACCCATACATCCATGAATGAGAGAATCATCAATATATAACAAAGATAGTGGCTGACAACAAAAATGTTCTCGAATCATAAATCTATTCACTCCATTGTTGGATGAAGTTCCTCCAACATCAAATGAACCAAGTGTTGAGCAAGAAAAATCATGAGTCTTCAAGTGACTCAAATGCATATAATAGGTGCATCCATGTAGATGTGCATCATCATAAAGTAACACAGGATGTTTCTCCAAATGTGAATAAGAGTGTGCTCCAACCATGTCATCATAAAAAGTAAATCTAGGAGTTCCATACTCCTCAAGTGGCACCATAAAAAAGAACCCGTTCACCCATACTTCATTGAGACTAATGCTGCAAAACATGGAATTGTAGGATGTAGGAGAATGAAATAACTCACCCGAATGACAAAAAAGTGCAGAATTTTCATCATGGGAAGGATCCATATGGGTAGCATCATGAATCTCCTTCAAAAGTGTGAAACCTTTGTCTTAGATTGGTTCCAATGTAGAGAAATCATGCTCTTCTTTAAAAATTGCATAACCTTCATCAAGAGACAATTCAAGTTCCTCTTCCACAACATCAAGTGTTTGGATCTCTTCAAGTTCATCTTCAAACACATCAAGCACATTCAAATTTACACATTTCTCATGATCCACCATGTCATGAGAATCCTCCAAACAATATACCATTTGACAATCTGAAACATAGGAGGAAAAACAAGTGTCTTGCAACTTTTCAAGAAGTTGCTCATTTTGAATTGTGAGATTATGAATAACTTCATTATTATTCAAGTGGGATTCATGTAACCATTCACTAATATCAATGACATTTCTTCTATAAAAAAGTAAAGATGTGAAATTACCTTTGATGTTGCACATTGCTCTTTGAATCTTCTCCATGTCTTCAAAAAAGGATGGCTCCTCCAAGGAAATAGCTCTCCAACAAGAATTTGATACCAATTCTTGAGTGTCATGGAGTATGATAAGGGCCTCTTGGATCTTCTTTTCATTCATCTTTAAGGACCCTTCAATAAAATTAGGATCTTTCAAATGAACCTCCTCATCTTCTTCCTTCTTTCTTGGACCAACTTCATGAAGCTCAAGTGGTGATGGGGAAGTTGATCTTGTTTCTTCTTCAACTGCTACAAGGTCTTCATTTTCATGTTTAATGGAAATTTGGCTTGCAGCAACACTTTCAAAAGTGATATCTATGTCACCAACATAGAGGTGTGAGCACCCATCAGTAGGTACTCCTTCATAGTTCAAGCATCCATCATTAGATTCTCTTTGTTTCATTTCCAAAGTAGAATGTGTCTCAAAATGATCTTCATTATTTTCAATAGAAACTTCTTCATACTCATGTGATGTCTCTTCATATTTTTCAGAGTCACTTGGGATTGAATTTCGATCCTCTTCATGTACTACTTCTTCTACTTCACCTATTTCAGAACTAGGTGGTTCATGGGTCTCCTCCTTTTGCTCCTTCAAGCAAGCTGATGCATTTCTCCCCTTGGTTTTCTTAAAATCAATATATTTTTTCCAACTTTGGATAGAAAACAATTTGAATCCTTTCAAAATATTCTTGTTCATGCCTTCAATTATAGGTTCAATGATTTTTATATGCTCCTCACCATCATATGAGGTTCCCTTTTCATCCCTAGTCATAGTTTCCTCTTCAACAAAAGCACTTTTGGATTTCAATATCTAATGGTGGTCCCTAAATTCATGTCCTCATAAATATCAGACCACATCAGATTCCAAGATCATACTCTGATATCACTTGTAATTTCCCTTTTTTAAATTTTTACCAAAATGCCCAATTTTCCAATTTTTTCACAATTTTGGCTCTTGATTAGTTTTAGTGTCTTGGTCTCCAAATCAGCCCAATTGCTCTCAAATATTTAGAGAAGGTGTATGAATAATATAATAACTTATTTATTATGTTCAGGGATGTATTATGTCCCTTCAATCACTTCTGCAAGTCTGTACTAAATTCTGAACAAGATAGATGATTTTACTGGCAATTTTGGGCTCAAATCCCCTCGAGGTAAGTGGTAGAAATGGCTTCCAAAATGTGTAGAAACCCACTTGAATTATTAAATTTAAAAAGGTGATGTGTATAATAAATTATCATAGACTCATATGCATAACCAATCAACCTCCCATGGCTGTTATCACTTCTTTCAATCAGATATAAAAACTAGTTTTGGACCCTTGGGGAAATGACATATAGTTTTCTCGAATTGCTATGAAATTCGACCCAATGGCCACAAATTCTCAGTTTATGAACATGAAACCAATAATATACTTTAATTAAATTCCATCGATTCATAAATCATAAATATTTTATACATCCATTTGAATCCATCAAGATTACAAGAGTTTACAACAAGGTAGTGGGGAAATGGCACCGTTTCTTCATTGTTGAGCAATACTACCTGAGATTTCTTGGACTTTCAACCTGAGGTATTTCTGAACTTAAATAGGAGATAATTTAATTCAAAATAAAAAATACTGGAGCAATATAATCTCCCTCAAATAGATGAATAGCTCACCAAGTGCGCCTCACTCCATAGAGCTGAAATATGGTGAGAAAACTTGAGATGAAAGGAAGAACATGCTGAACTTGATATATCCACGAGATACTATATATTGGACCTATAACTTATGACTCCATTGAATCTCCTTGAAATACTTGAGTGGCCTCTCCAAACACCAACTAGAATGGGAATCTTTCACCCTCGAAATTGGCTAAGGCATGAATTAGTCATCTACTAGCTCTCTCTCTTCACAATAAATTTTTTCACAAATGATCAAAAGGGCCTTCTCATGGCTGATCCCTGCCTTTTATAAAAATTATTAGTATTCTAAGGTTCCAAATCCATCCATAAACCAAATCCAAGTCAAATTGGTGTGGCTGCTCATGCTATTCCATGTGGCCTCTCTCTTCACCTTCCCTCTTCTCCAAAATTCGAGTAGGAGCCTCTTGGTCTTCTCCAACTCCCATGAGCACCCTATAATATGCTCCATCCAGGCTTGACATGTCAGATATGTCAAATTGCAGCCTTCATATATGACTTGTGTCATAACTGCCACAGAATCTCCATCATTGGTGTTATAGATGTCATAAATGTAAGGGGAATCTAGCCAAGTGTCCATGAAACTCCCATTTGGCTCTTCCTCTCCCCATGTAAGTTACAATTCATCCCAAATTCGACCTNAAAAAAATTAGGCTTCCCATAGATTCGAGATTGCAAGAGGAGGATGCCATTTAACATAGGAATTCTTGCTTGAGTGGGCCCCATAGTCTCCATGTGTCTCCATTATCCATAGCCATTTCATTTTTTACTTACATTAATTTAATTAACTCCATTAAATAGATATTTATTCCTTCTATTGTCTAAACACCATTTATTAGCTCCCTTATTAACTTCCAAATGTTTCCACCCAACCTATGGAACTAGTAGGATTGATGGAATTTTCATGGTATGCAATTATTTGAATGGGGACATTACACATTCCAAAACCTATTACCCATAGGGAAATGGGTTCGCAGAATATTCAAATGAAAGTCTGATTAGGATTATCAAAAAGCTGTTGCAAGACAACAAGAAGGCCTAGCACACAAAATTGACTTATGCTTTGTGGGCTGACCGAATCAGTGTAAAGAAATACATTGGCACCTCACCATTCCATCTTGTTTACGGTTCTTAGGTAAATTTTCCTAGTTCCCTAAGTTTGTCAGTGATGAGGTTGTTACAGGAGGAAGATGTTGAAATGCACCCAACTCAGAGAAGGATGTATCAGTTGGTGGAACTACAACAACAAAGAGAGAAGCTTTTTTATAGAACCCAGAAGTTTCAGGATAAAATGAATGACATATTTGATAATAGGACGAATCCTAAGATTTCCAATGGGGGATGTAGTTTTGCAGTGGGATGTACCCCATGAAGAGAAGTGGAAGCATGGAAAATTCAATCACCTGTGGAAGGGCCCTTACAAAATTACAACTTTCAGAGGGAAGAATGCCTACATACTGGAGGAGATGGAAGGTGGTCTTGTGTCAGGAGATCTTGTAAATGGGAAGCTCCTCAAGCACTACTTTCTTTGAAGTAAGTTCATTCTTCCACATCATTGTATATATACCATTTTATTTTAACATTGCATGTGTGGATGGCTCCCTGGAAGACTTAAATCCCGAGGTGAAGGCAGTAAGGTTTTTGATAAGAGCTATCATTTAGCTTTCCTTTCTTTTTGAATTTGAAATTAAAGGAACTGGAATGAATTTTGAGGCAAATAGGCCTTTGGGATGAAGCAAAGCATGCAGTTAATTGGGGTTTTTCAAGCACAATAGGGCCCAATGGATAGGCACTTGGTCTGATGTTCTTTACTCCCTCATAAGGAGGACAATATCCCCATTTGGATCCAGCTGTTAGGACAGTGTAAAACTAAGGATTAAGGTGAAATTGACAAAAAAGGCTTAAGGAGAATGTGTTTGGATTAGAAAATGTTTTATCCAGATAGCAAGGCATTCAGCAGGGAAGTCTGCCTTGGATAATTTGGCAGCCCAACATCTCTTCGGCTAAATGTGGCGTAGACAAGGGGTCATGGGACCAAAACACCGCCACGATAAAACACGGGTAAGATCGATGACCTTCATCCATTCGCAACCTCTGATGGGATTTGATGGTGCACACACGCATCACGGTGGAAATTTCACACAAAAAGTCAAAGAGGGCCGACGCGATGGGGAACATGTGTAAATTACGTGTTCCCGCTCCATTGGATATTGCACCTAGGTATTGAAGGTACAAAAGTGCATATGTGAGGGTGCGATTGTCTAAAAGGGCAGATCCAACATGATGTTAACCATGTGACTTAGAATTTTGAAATCAAACGATCTGGTGTCTCTCCTGCCACCCCACAACTTGCAAGGGTCGCCATCAGCTGAGTGTTGGTTTTTCCCACAATACTAAGAGGGGGGGGGTGAATCAATATTGTCAACTTTTACTTTAAAATACACAGAATCATCAAACAAGACACATATTTTATCGTGGAAACCTCAAAAGAGAAAACCACCAACATAAACTCATTAATAAGATGGATTTACAAAATTGTTTATTTGTTGCAACAGAAAGGATGCAAAAACACACCCTAGGTTTTGCATGCAACTACAGACTAGGATGCTACAAAACCCTTGTGGTTTTTTTCCTACTTCAATAGACAAGGATGCTACGACTGTAGGGAGGCTACAACCTCCTGCGGAGGCCTTCCCTAGCACCACCCTGCCACCCTAAATTGAATTTCTTAGTCTTTTAGAACAGTTTGAAAACTATCCACTTTGGGATCTGTTAAACTTGCTAACAGAGGCATATTAATTCTTTACACATTCATACAATAAATATTCATTACCTATTTCCCATCAATGCATCTCTCCATAGCTACACTCCATCATTCTGGATCATGACTCTTTACTTCCAGACACAACAATTCATCAACTTACCTATTGAACAATCATGTCGTTTCAATGATAAATTTCAACAAAAGCATCATTTCGTTCTTCCCACATCTCAGAATTCATTTCAGCAGTCCTATTTAACATTTTATGATGCTTCTGCAATCTCCTTCTCCAGAATCAATCTAGGTCATTTGATCTAACTTTAAATCTCTCCAGTCCGTCAATCTAGCACATAGATTTCCTCCTCGAAATCGTATTTTTGAACCATGATTTCCTCTTCAATGATTCCCCACTGTTGATCTTCATCGGACATTTTCCTGACCATTGATCTTCTATTTTTATGGATTGCAGGATGTCGGAACCCAACTCTTCAAAACTTCAACTCTCTGATTTCTGCAATTGTCTTTCCGTAGCAATCGATCCGCACCATTGATCTCCTGCGGGCTCTTTCGTGTCCATTGATATTTTGGAATTCAGGATGCGGGATGCGAAATGCAGGTTCATTGAATCTTCAAAAGTTATTTTCGAAATTCCCTTCCCGTATTTTCCTTCCGCACCGTCGATCTCCTTTTACCAGAACTAATATCAACCATTCGATTTTCCAGATTGCGGGATAAGGGATGCGGGTTCATTGAATATTTAAACATTATTTCTGAATTTCCCTTTCCCACATTTTCCTTCCACACCATCAATCTCTTTTTAGCAGAACTAATCTCAGTCGTCGATCTTCTGGATTGCAAGATGCGGGTTCATAAAATCTGTTGCTTCCATAATTTTCTTCCGCACTTTTGTTTCTGCATTTTGGAATGTGGGATGCAGAATCATGTTTTTCCTAGTTTGAACTCTCGCAATTTCATTCCACAATTTTGATTCCACATTTTCCTGGAACGTTGATTTCCTTTGTGGATTTATCCTTAACCGTCTGATCTTGATCTTTTGCGGAATTTTGGCTTTTGCGCCTATATTTTGTGGGATGCTTACTAACTGTCGGATCTTGTGCATGATACTTCCTAACCGTCCATTCTGGAACTAATGTGGATATGCATTCTGTCTTTGTGGATTATACCAAAACTGATCCTCATTTATTGGATCTCATGTAGATAACTATGCAACCTCATCATCGTGCCATGTCATCACTACTATAGTCTTTCACTGAGTTTGTCCCGCCATCATATCCACTGGTTATTCCTTTGTCATTCGTGAACACGTTTGACATCAATGACAACTATAACCCAAATTTTCCAACAATCTCCCCCTTTGGCATTGATGGCAACCTTTAAACATTCTCTCCCTTTGACAACAATGACAAATGAACTTTTCTGTCTGACAGCTCCCCCTGTCATCATTTCTCCCCCTGAGACTGAGCTTTTTCCTCTTAGTACTTTTGTAACAGAATTACTCCCATTTTTTGTCTAAGACGCTCAAAGGCTTCCTTAGGTAGTGGTTTGGTAAAAATGTCAGCAATTTGTTCTTTTGTGTCAATGTATTCTAATTCGATAGTTTTTTAGATACTTGTTCGCTTAGATACTGATACTTGATTAGTATATGTTTTGTCTTAGAATGCATGATAGGATTTTTAGACATATTTATGGCACTAGTGTTATCACATTTGATTACTATTGGATGTTCATATTTTACAAGTATATCTTCTAGGGTTTGTCTCATCCAAATAACTTGAGTGCAACATGAGGCGGCAACAATATATTCTACTTCTGTTGTAGAGAGTGAAATGGAGGATTTTTTTTACTTGACCATGATACTAAACAATTTCCCAGAAAA
This sequence comes from Pseudotsuga menziesii, assembly GCA_001517045.1. Lineage (NCBI taxonomy): Eukaryota > Viridiplantae > Streptophyta > Pinopsida > Pinales > Pinaceae > Pseudotsuga > Pseudotsuga menziesii. Next base: position 58,094 of record LPNX010055171.1, read on the forward strand.
AATGTTGCTCCACTAGTACTTTTTCGATCGTCAACACTTCCTGCCCAACTACATCAGTAAACCCCTCAAGGTAAATTCTTGTTCTTTTGGATACCATAAACCATACTCCATAGTACCTTTTAGATATTTGAAAATCATTTTTACCATTGTTACATGTGTTTCTTTGGGATCTGACTAGAATCTAGCCACCAATCCAACAACTTGCATCACACCTGGTCTTGTGGCTGTCACATATAGCATACTGCCAATCATGGATCTAAATATGGTATGATCTACTTCCAGAGATTCATCATCCTTACTTAACTTGCAACCGGTGACCAACGAAGTACCAACAGGTTTGGAATCTTCCATTTTAAAATTTTTCAACATATCTTTGATATACTTAGTTTGAGATATGAAAAATCCTTCGTCTGTTTGGTAGACTTGTAATCCCAAGAAGAATGTCAATTCACCCAACATTGACATTTCGATTTCTTTCTTCATTTCAAAGGAAAAATCTACAGTTAGGATTTGAAGATTGCTCCCAAATATGATATCATCCACATAGACATCAACAATAATCATATTTTTTATCTTTGATCTTTAGGTAAAGGTTACTTTCAGTGGCTCCTCTTTTAAAACCTTGTTGTTTTAAGAACTGTTTAGTCTTGAGAACCATGCTCTTGGAGCTTGTTTGAGACCATAGAGATCTGTCTTAAGTTTACAGGCATAGTCTCTTTTCTCTAACAAGAGAAACCCTTCAGGTTTTTCAATATATACTTCTTCTTCTAGTTTTCCATTTAAGAATGTAGACTTGACATCCATTTGATATAATTTGAAGTTTTTATGGCATGACAGTGCTAAAAACATTTTGATTGCTTTAGGTCGAGCTACAAGAGCATAGGTTTCTTCCCCTTGCACACCGGTATTGCTTTGTTCCTTATTACTTGACTATCTTGATTGAAATTGTTTTTGAAAATCCATTTGGTTCCTACAATGTTCTTACCTTTAGGTCCTGGGACAAGTTACGAGGTCTCATTTTTCTCAATCTGATTTAGTTCTTCATTCATGGATTTGATCCATTCATCACTTTACTGGCTTCTGTAAAGTTCTTGGGTTCCACTATTGAGAGTAGGGCTTGTTCTATATCTGGCAGTTGTCTTCTTGTTTTGACCCCAACATTTTTATCACCCAAGATCTGTGACTTGGGATGATCCTTTTGTATCCTTCTAGAAGGATTTTTAGTGTCAGGTCTAGGAAAGTATTCATCACCTTCCTGTGTATCTTCCTTCTCTTTGTCTTCTTCTTTGTTATGACTGCTTTCGTCCTTTTGCGAGTCTCTAATTTCATCATCACATGTATTTTCAATGCTGTCAAGATTTTTCTCTTTCCTTAGTTTTATATCATCTACTTTCACATCAGCATTGTCTACAATTTTATGTAACCTCTTATTGTAGCACCTATATTCCTTTTTGGTGGACGAGTATCCTAAAAAGATTCCTTCATCAGTCCTGGAGTTGAACTTTCCAAGGTCATCCTCATTTATTTTGATGAAACAGTTACTGCCAAATACCTTAAAATATTTGACTAAGGCTGGTCTTCCATACCACAATTCGTAGGGGGTCTTATCCTTATTTACTCTGAGTTTCCCTCTGTTAAGTGTGTATACACCTTCTCTCCAAAATGAATCTAATAGTTTTGCTTCATTAAGCATTGTTCTGCAGCTTCCTAGACTGTTCTGTTTTTCATTTCAACAACCCCATTTTGCTGAGGAGTTTTTGCGGCTGAAATTTGTCTCTTAATTCCATGATCTTCACAGAATTCATTGAACTCATTGGAAGTAAATTATCCCCCATTATCTGACCTAAGACACTTGATTTTCATACCAGACTAATTTTCAGCCATTGCCTTGAAGATTTTAAATTTTTCAAAAGATTATGTTTTTTCTTTTAGGAATGCCACCCATGTCAGCCTTATGTAATCATCGATGAGCAACATGAAATAGTGATCTCCTTACAAGATTTTAGTTCTGGTTGGTCTAAAAAGGTCTGTGTGTATAATTTCTAGAGGATGTGAGGTCATATGTTCTTTTATCTTAAAAGTGGCTCTGGTTTGCTTCCCATGTTGACAGTGTTTGCATGCTTAGTTTAGAGGAGCTACAATTTTTTGTAGATCTCTTACATCTTCCTTTGTGCTTACTTTCGCAAGATTGTCAAAACTTAAATGTCCCAACCTTCTGTGCCATAACTAATTTTCATCTACCATACTTAGGTAGCTTTGATTTTCATTTTCCAATATGTATACATTGTTTGTATTTCTCATAGCAATGCCAATGACCTTTCCTGATTTCTTATTCTTGATTTCTCATTTTTCTGAGTAAAAAATGCAAATGTATCCTTGGTCGCATGTTTGACTTACACTAAGAAGATTAGGCTTGAGGTTTTCAACTAGCAAAAAATTTTCTACTTTGATCTTTCTATTGACAACAACTGTTCCTTTGCTGATTATTTTGGAAGACATACTGTCTCCAAAAGTGACTTTTCCCTTATTGTCTTTTAGTGTTATGAATTTGCTTGAGTCACCGGTCATATGTTTTGAACAACCACTGTCTAAGTGCCATAAGTTTTGGCTTTCGGTTGCACATAAAGCAATCATGGAACTTTCCACTTCTTCCTTCTCTTTCCAATGCTTCTTCTGTTTGGTGTTCTGAGGTTAGATTGCAACATTTTTCCTTGTATGTGTATTCAGTTTACAATCTCTTTCCATATGCCCATGGTTATTACATTTATAACATTCTATGTCATATTTTTGAAGTAATGTAAAAAGATTCTTATTTCCTTTAAACTCATTTCTTGATGACTTCTTCTTGAATTTAGAAACCTTTCTTTTAGTTCTGCAATTTGAAGCTTTATGACCAAAATTATTACAATCAAAGTAGTGACCTAAAAAGCTCTGTAGATATCTATTTGGTCTCTTGAGTGCCTGATTATTTCTATTTTTATCTTGAGAAATTAAGCCAACTTTCTTTCTTCTTTCTTTTTTAGCTGGAGTCTTTAGTACTTTAGCATAGCTTTTCTTACTTTTTTCTTAATTTGTGACATGAAAACTCTCTGTATTCTTTCTTTTAACGAACCCCAAACCAAACCTATCACCTGATGGTTTTTGGCTACTCAGAATGTCATCTAGAATATTTGAGCTATTCTCAAGATTTGATTTGATAGATCCTTCATCAAGCTTTCTCTTGAATTATGTGATTTCTTCTACAAGCTTTTCAGACTCCTATATTCTTCTTTTGAGCTGTAGGTTTAGTTCCTCCTCAACCTTTTTGGCATCTAGGAGTTGAACTTCCAACTGACTGATGAGAATATTTAACTGTTTGTTCTTTTTCCTACATTTCTCATGTTCTTCAAGGGCGCTAACAAGTTCATCACTTAGGTCTACTTCTCTTTCCATGTCTAAGTCATTATTAGAGGCTTGAGTATCTAGTCCTATGAATAAAAATTCGATTTATTCAGCTTCACTGTCTTCCGTGGTGTCAACAATTTTCTTTTTTCCCATGGTAATTTTTCTTGTTTCCTAATTTACCCATTTTGAACTTCGAAGTTTCCTTATCTTCATTCTCATCTTGTTTAGTGTAGGTGCATTTAGAGGTAAAATGTCCAATCCTTCCACAATTAAAACACTTTAGAGGTAACTTCCCCTTGTATTTTCCAGTTCCTCTCTCAAGTTTATTAATGTAAAAATCTTCCTTGTCATTTGGGTTTTCTGATTTATTTTTTAAGGAGGCTTTAAAAGTTGCTTCTTTTCTTGAAGATCCATTTTGTCTTGTTCTCATTTCATATGCAATGAGGATTCCATGTAGCTAATCTACTGTTACCTTCTTAAGATCTTCTCATTCTTCTAGGGTGGATACCTTTGAATCATATCTCATTGGTAATGTTCTTAGTACCTTGCTTACCACTTCCTTCTCCTGTAATTTTCCTCCAATACCTCTGATCGCTTTAACAACTTCATCTACACTAAGAAGATATTCGCCAATATTCTCTTCTTCATTTTAAGACTTTCAAATTGACCTTTATAAGTTTGGAGTTTAGATTCTTTGACCTTGGATTCTCCTTCATAGATAATTTTCAACTTGTCCCAAGCTTGTTTGGCAGATGTACATTGCATTACTTTAGTAAATACTGAGTTTGTTAAACCAATTAAGATTGCGTTTAAGGCTTTGGAATTATCTTCATATTCACCTAGTTCAAATGTGTCAGTAGGGTATTGGTCTCCTATGTTTTGATCCTTTTGGGTTGCTTCCCAAACCTTCCATCCCAAGGACATCAGATGACACCTCATCCTTACACTCCACGAGGCATAATTTTCTCAGGTAAATAGTGGAGGTTTGCCAGTGGCCAAACCTTCTTGTTGATCCATTGTGATTTTTGGATAGGATCTTCCTTCCAGTGGTTAAACTGTTGTGAAGGAACCTGCACTGATACCAATTGTTGGTTTATCCCACAATACCGAAGGGGGGGGGGGGGGAATCAGTATTGTCAGTTTTTACTTAAAAATACACAGAANTTTTTACTTAAAAATACACAGAATCAACAAACAAGACACATATTTTATTGTGGAAACCTCAAAATAGAAAACCACCAACACAAACTCATTAATAAGATGAATTACAAAATTGTGTAGCTGCTGCAACAGAAAGGATGCAAAAAAACACCCTAGGTTTTTCCTGCAACTACAGACTACGATGCTACAACATCCTTGTGGTTTTCTACTTTCTTCAACAGACAAGGATGTTACGACACCATGTTCTCCAACTATGAATGGAGTGTAGTGTCCCAAATTTTACATTGGGTCACAATGGCCAAATCACATTTTTGATATTCATGAAAGTTTTCAAAGGGATGCTAAAAGTCAAATAATTGCCAAGGTGGAAAATCACTAGTTTCCTAGCTTTGGGGTGGGAGCTTTGATATTTGGAATAAGGGGGATACTAAATTATGTTTAGATATTAAAGGGGATAAATATTTAATAATGTAGCTTATTAAATAAATACAAGAGAAAATGGAAGTGGCAATCGAGCATGAAGACACATGGAGACTATGGGGCCCACACTAGCTAGAATTCCTATGTTAAATGGTATCTTTCTCTTGCAAATTCGAATATATGGGAAGCCTAATGTTTTTGGATGGATTATAAGGCTAATATACTTGTCCATATACTTCATAGGTCAAATTTAGGATTAATTGTAACTTACATGGGAGAGGAAGAGCCAAATGGGAGTTTCATGGACACTTGGCTAGATTCCCCTTACATTTATGACATCTATGACACCAATGATGGAGATTCTATGATAGTTATGAAACAATTCAGATCTGAAGGCTGACATATTGACATTTCAGGACTGAACAGATCATCTTAGAGGTCAAATTTGGGAGTTGGAGAAGGCCAAGAGGCTCCTACTCAAATTTGGGAGAAGAGGGAAGGTGAAGAGAGAGGCCACATGGCATAGCATGAGCAACCACACCAATTCGACTCCGATTTGGTTTATGGATGGATTTGGAAACTTATAAGACTAATAATGTTTATAAAATACAGGGATCATCCATGAGAAGAATCTTTTGCTCATTTGTGAAATTGTCATTTGTGAATTGTGAGAGCTAGTGGATGACTAGTTTTCTTGCTTAAGCCAATTTTGAGGGTGAAAGATTCCCATCCTAGTTGGTGTTTGGAAAGGATACTCAGGTATTTCATGGATATTTAATGGATCCTTATTTTCAGGTGTAATCTATAGGAAATAATTTGGATTCTTCTATTGCATCACTCTCTCTCAACTATTTCCAGTTTTCACATCATATTCATGCCAATGGAGGGAATGCGCTTTGGGTGAGATATTGATCTCTTTAGGGAAGATTATAATGAAAATTATATTATGTTCTGATGTATATGCTCTGTATGTCATGTTTGGAAGACTCTCAGGTCGAAATACCCAAAAGACTTCATGTAAAAATGTTGAACAATGAAGAAATAGTATCATTTCCCCACTATCTTGTTGTGAACCATTGTAATGCTAATGATTTCAAATTGGGAGAGCCTTTCATTGTCAATTTATAATTGTAATCAGTTAAATATTATCTTTTCTTCATTCTCAAAAAGTTTCAAGTCTAAATTCCCAATATTTTTATGTCGAAATGACTTTTAATGAGCAAACAATGACCATTTCCACTCCATTTTGATATATGCCATGGTAATGCTTATTATTTCGAATGGAGGAATGTGTCTCTGATAAATGTATGATGTATGGAATGTAATTAATGTTTATTTCAAGTCTCATGTTTATTGCTTAAGCATTGGAATCCATTTTACTCATTTTTATTGCATTGGGAGAAGATTTGGTGCATTTTCCCCAAGGGTCGAAATTGTGACTTGGGAGTTGTTTTGGAAAGAGTCATAATAGCCTGTATAAACTGAACCATGATGCATATGAGAATTTGAAAAGGTACATTACACATACCCAGTCTCTATTTAGAAATTCAAGTGACTTTGGGATCATTTGTGAAGCCATTTTCGGCAATTACCCAGGGGGAATTCGAGCCCCAATTTGCTAGTAATGACTCCTACTTTGAACAGAACATTAAACAAGTTTGCAGAAGTAATTGGGAGGTCAAAAAACATACATGAGCATGATATTTAAGTTATATTATCATTCATTTACCTTTAGATAAATTATGGAAGCATTTGGGTCAATTTGGAGGTCTAGACATCAAAACTAGTCAAGAACCAAAATTATGAAAAAATTGGAAAATTGGGAATTTAAAAAAAAAATCCAAAAAGGGGACATTACATGGAGGGAGGATACAACCTCCTGCAGACCTGTGGCCTGCCCTAGCACCAACCAGCCACCCTAAACTGAATTTCTCAGTCTTTTAGAACAGTTTGAAAACTATCCACTTTGGGCTATGTTAAACTTGCTAACAGAGGCCTCTTCATTCTTTACACATTCATACAATAAATATTCGTTACCTATTTCCCATCAACTCATCTCTCCATAGCTACGCTTCTTCATTTTGGATCGTGACTGTTTACTTCCAGACACAACGATTCATCAACTTACCTATTCAACAGTCACATTGTTTCAATGATAAATTTCAGCAAAAGCATCGTTTCATTCTTCCCACCTCTCAGAATTCATTTCAGCAGTCCTGCTTAACATTTTCCGATGCTTTTGTAATCTCCTTCTCTAGAATCAATCCAGGTCGTTTGATCTAATTTTAAATATCTCTGGTCCGTCGATCTAGCACATTTATTTCCTCCTCGAAATCGTATTTCTACGCCATGATTTCCTCTTCAATGATTCCCCACCGTTGATCTTTGTCGGACGTTTTCTTGACCGTTGATCTTCTATTGTGGATTGCGGGATGCGGGAACCCAACTCTTCAAAACTTTGACTCTCTACTTTTCACAATCATATTTCCATAGCAATTGATCCACACCATTTATCTCCTGCGGGCTCTTTCATGGCTATTGATCTTTCAAAATTCAGGATGCAGGTTCATTGAATCTTCAAAAGTTATTTCTGAAATTCCCTTCCCACATTTTCCTTCTGCACCATCGATCTCCTTTTACCAGAACTAATCTCAGCTGTTTTATTTTCTGGATTGTGGGATGTGCGTTTATTGAATCTTTAAAAATTATTTTCGAAATTCCCTTTCCCGCATTTTCCTTCCGCACCATCGATCTCTTTTTAGCAGAACTAATCTTAGCCGTCCGATCTTCTCAATTGCGGGATGCGTGTTCATAAAATACGTTACTTCCGTAATTTTCTTCCGCAATTTTGATTCTACATTTTCCTGGACCATTGATTTTCTTTTTGGATTTATCCCTGACTGTTTGATCTTGATATTTTGTGGAATTTTGGCTTTTCCACCTATCTTTTGCGAGATGCTTACTAATCGTCGGATCTTGTGCGAGATGCTTCCTAACCATAAATTCTGGAACTAATGTGGATCTGCATCATGTCTTTGTGGATTATACCAAAACTAATCCTCATTTATTGGATCTCATGCAGATAACTATGCAACATCATCATCGTGCCATGCCATCACTGCTTTAGTCTTTCACTGTTTTTGTCCCGCCATCATATCCACTGGTTATTCCTTTGCCATTCTTGAACACCTTTGACATCAATGACAACTATAACCCAAATTTTCCAACACCAAGTCAACAGAAGGTTGTTCGAAGATGATCTGAATAGTCGTTTTCGTTAGGTGAGCCTAAGGTCCCAGATGTCAAGGTTTTTCATTTTGATCGGTCACGTGCATCACATCGTGCTTTCTGAGTTTGTTTTGTGATCATGGCGAATATGCCACCTCAGAGTTTGTTGTGTTTTAGAATGTATGTTCGGGTTTGATCCCCAGGATGTAACTAATTTTGGCGCTCTATTTCAAGATTCATCTTGGGAGAAAATTGAACTATAAATGTAACCTCAATAGAGGACAAAAGGGGTTCGATATTCATTTTGGAAAGCCTCTGTGCTTGGTTTTGTAGCTCTGAAACTTTTCTTGGAATTAGTTAATGCAAAAGTATTTTCTGAATTCCTAAGATTCATCAAAGCATTCAATGTTCAGTGTGTGTTTCCTGTATGCCCCATTTTCATGCATGTGTAAATTTCTTCTAATACATTCCTATATTGTATGCAAGGAATTTGTTCTCTTTTAAGCGCTCCTTTCATCATAAATCATATTTGTAATGTGTTTATAATGATTTTTATGGAATTCACCCTCTGTTAAGTGCTATATTTCTATTATTAGCCTTATTGTTGCTTCTGCTAAAAGTGTTTCAAGAGATTCATCCACAGATAGGTGCCTCTTGTTTCACTGGGCTTCTTCTCATTTTCACCTGTCATCACTTGAGTTTATTTGACTGAATGTTAACACTCACATTGCCTCAAATTATGAGGGGATAATCACTAATCATTATGATGTAAGCCCTTGAATGTTTTAGACTTTGACTTGTTTTCCTAATGATTTTTTTCTTTTGTCTATCCTACACTCTTTAAAGTATAAAAAATATGTTCCTAATAGAAATCTAGCCTTCTGAGCACTTGCTGCAAGATATATGTGTATGTGAATGGTCCTTGTGACCCTGAGAGATCCCTCTCTGGATATATAGGCTAGAATACAACCTAAATATTTGTTTGAAATGGTTACCCCAGTGATTTCCTAGTCACAACCTTAGGAAGGATTTACCTCATAACTCTATAATGACCAATTACAATAGTGACTCCCAGACGGAGGAAAAATAACATCTCCCTTGGGTTACATCAGTAATATAATTTTAGAATATCCTTTGAAGTTACAATATTCAATAATCCCCCTTAATGAGAAGTTTATTCTACTGACAACATCATCATAAACTATAGGAGAATAGAGAGACAATACCTTTGGCAATATCGAGGTAATACATCTATACGTCAAAGGAAGTTTTCACAATCAATAACTGGAACAGTTACTCTTCAATGTCTTCATCCTCTGCATCACATGATCACTTGATCCTTTTGCAGCAATGCTTTGACCTTTCTATCCTTTGTAGCAACACTTCGATCTTCTGATTCTTTGCAGCAGTACTTCAATATTCTTGATCCTTTGCAACAACACTTTGATCTTCTCGATCCTTTGCAGCATCACTTTGATCCGTTCAATCCTTTGCAGCAACACTTCGATCCTTTCGATCCTTTGCAGTAGCACTTCGATCCTTTCAATCCTTTGTAGAAACACTTTGATCCTTTTCAGCAGCACTTTGATCCTTTTGATCCTTCATAGCAACACTTCTATCCTTTGCAGCAACACTTCGATCCTTTTGATCCTTTGCAGCAACACTTCGATCCTTCTTGATCCTTTTCCTCCATACTTCGATCTACTTTATCCTTTGCCGCTACGCTACCTACAATACACATGATCTCTTTGAGGGATGATAAATCCCTATATCTTTAGGACATAATTCCAAGGATGATGCAATCCTCCATCAACCTGGTCCATGATATCGACCAGCTGAATCATCTAGAACTAAATGTAGATCTCTACCGCACCTAGATGCAATCCCTATCGTCAATGAGGACTCATCGTAGACCATCCATACCACTGAGGTTAGGACCACTCACAAGTGAGTGTTATACTATGGTATCTACACTCACATGTAAGCATACTCTTCCATGCAAGAGTATTGTCTCCAGATCATATCTCGACCGCATACAAATGTCGGCATTGTCATCTGTGAGGGCTCATCATAAAGCATCCTTACCACTGAGGTTAGGACCACTCCTGAGCAAGTGTTGTTCTACGGTATCCACAACTGAATGTGGGTACTCTGCATGCAAGAATAACATCTGCAGGGCCATCCTTAGCTAGTAAGGACCACTCTCATGCAAAGACTGTTATACTTGCCATCCTCAAGAGAGGATACTATCATCCACAAGTGAATGTCAGACCTTGTGAACATCTTTAGGTGCAATTGGCCTCTTTCATGCTGGAGCATCACTCTCATCCCATTATCGATGTTAGTCTCATCATCACTCCCTCTTTCCTATAAGGATCCATATTATCAATCTGATCCCCCTTTTTTTGAGGAGGGTTCATGCATTTGACCTGATATTTCGAGGGGAGTCCATTTCTTCGACTTGTTCCTCCTTTTTCTAAGAAGGTCCATATCTTCATCATTTGTAGTACCATCATTGATCCTCCTTGTGAGGAAAGTCTTTTCGAGCTACACCAAGCTTTTCACAGAAATATTCAAACTTTACTCAAGATAGAGGCTTGCTCAGTACATCAACAACTTGCTCATTGGTACTCACATACTAGAGCTTTATAGCTCCCTTTCGTACCATATCCCTTATATAGAAATATCATATTTCTATGTGCTTCGATTTGTCATGGAACATCAGATTTTGTGTAATCTTTATACAGCTCTAGTTGTCACAAAGAATCATTGTGGTGTCCAACTCCATGTCAAATAATTATGGCATTAGCTTTCGAAGCCATATCTCTTCACAGCAAGTGGAGCAAGCGTCAATGTACTTAGAGCAACACTGGATTGTTTCTTACTAAACCATGAGATCATGTCAGATCCCAGACAATAACATCCAGCTGAGGTGCTCTTCTGATCTATGGTAGTTCCTTCCCGATATGAATACGTATATCCATATAATTTGTACTCATGATCTATCCAATAGTAAATTTGTAATGTCCCTATTTTGGAGTTTTGGAGAAAATTACAAATTGGGCAAAAATTCGAGCTTAACTAGTCATGACTCTAGAGGGTTCCAACTTTCACCAAATGGTCCCGAATTTGAAATAAGATGGTATGGTGAGTATTAAAACATACCAAGATGGTTTACAAATAATTGTTATAATAATTTATACCTTTTAAACCTTGTTTGGAGCTGATGACAAAAAGGCCAAAAATTACTAGGAAATTATGATGAAATCCCCCTAGGGTGTAGGCCAACTGGGCTTCCCAAATCATGTATGAACCTCCAAAATTTGTAAGAAGAGTATGGGGACTGATATAATAACTCATGGACTATAATTACACATGATTATTAGTTCTGAAAACTGGTTATAGAGCTCCACATTCATTTGATAACTTTCAGTGAAATTGCTTATGGGGAAATTGCATAACTAACTCGATTTTGACATAAGAAAGGTAGAGTTAAAGGTTCATATCAGTATGTGAAATATAGGTACAATATAAAGAATACAAATTTATTCCACAACATTATTAAACACCATATAAATCCCTTCATACACGTCAGGTATACAGCTCATTCAGTATGGGAGTAAAATACATGAAAACTAGTGAATTAGTAGCATGGAATTGCAATAGCTTCACATATGGAGTTCTTGGATTTTGATCCACAGAGCATAGGTACATGAAATTACAGAGTAACACATAATATATTTCTTTCAAAACATCATCAAACTCATATAACATCCCTCATACAAATATGATACAATACTCCTTCAAGATTGAAGCCAAAGTCATGGAAACTAGTGACTCAATGGCATGGGAATGTAAGATTTTCACACATGAGTTTATTGGATTTCGAGCCACAGAGAATAAGGAAATGAAATTACAGAGTAATACATAATATATGGCTTTCTCAACATCATCCAAATCATATAATATCCCTCATACAAATCTTGTATAAAACTACTTCAAGATTGAAGCCAAAATCCATGAAAACTAGTGATACAATGGCATGAGAATGCAAGCTTTTCACATAGGAGTTTCTTGGATTTAGAGCTGAATAAAACATGGGAATGAAATTACAGAGTATTAAATAATATATGGCTTCCCCAACATCATCAAACTCAAAGAAAATTCCTCATACAAATCTCATATAAATCTACTTCAATAGTGAAGCCAAATCCATGAAAACTAGGTATTCAAGAGCATGGGAATGCGAGCTTTCATACATGTATTTATGATATTTTAACTTATATATATAATATGGAAATGAGATTATAGAGCCATACATCATAAATTATATCTTTGGTATCAACTATACTCAGCAAAGAGCAAGCACCACTCAGACAAGTGCGCCATCAAATGAGAGTGAGGGGGAATGCAGAAGAAGGAATGAGAGAATGGAGAGATATATGAGAATTTGAGTGTATGGAACTTCAACCTAGGATTAAAACTCCTTCATTAATATACCATGATATTTTTTAATGGCCTCTCCATCAACCAACTTGGAAAGGAATCCAACTCCCTCAAAATTGGTTCACAAGCAGGGAGAATGAACACTCACCGTGCAATGGACAAGCAAAGCTCTCCAAAATTCCAAAGGCCAATTAAAAAATGATAAAAATATATTCTAATTCCTCATGAAATACTTTTATTAAATTCATGATTCCTCGTAAGGTCGAATTTACCTCCATGAGATTCCTCCAACTCATCTTAGTGGTTTAGTAACTCTCATGACACTTGTCTTCCTTTTCATACTCCAATTCTTTCCCCAATTCGAATGGTTGCCTATAAATTCCAAATTATACCTATTTGTGGCTATTTTTATCCATGTCATGTCATATTTTTCATATGTCATCAATCAAGTCTGAATTTTCCATACTTGTCATAGAATCTTCCATCATTTGTTGTCATAGAGTGCATAGGATCTCCTTCCAAGTGGAACACCTTGTCTTCTAGTATCTTCCTCTTCCATGGGAGTTACCCTCCTTTACCAATTAGAATAACTTGGCTCATTATATGATATTTTACACCACATCACCATCCAATAATGTTACTGTTATCACTCCAGGAAACTCCTCTAGGTTGTAGCTCGAGGATGCCTGGTAACTTAAAATGTTTTTAGGGTTTTCTAATATGGATCAAGTTAGGTGACCTATATAAACTCCCACTCTCAAGAAATGCATGAAGCTCACTCAATCACAAGGATTTTAGTTACAACTTGTTTAGTAGTTTGAAAATAAGGTGCAAGGATGGAGAACTCATCAAGCTGACAGACTTACATACAAAATAGATGCATATAAATGGCTAAATCCTGACAAGGATGGTACTGTTACCACCTAAGTTGTACTTAGTGGTTTTCTATCAAGTGAGCCTGGTGAACCGGACAGGGATAACTTGTTCGGACTTCAGAGAGCCTTCAGTCTTGCTTCCAGGAAGCTTTATTGTATCATATCACATGTTCATACCCCATGGGGGAATTGTAATAAATGTTCTAGCATGATAGTGTCTGTAAAAGACTCGGTCTCTTAGACTTCATTTGTCAATCCGATCAGCCCAGGGTGTTTTTTTCCCTTGGTTATTATTGGTTGTTGAATAAACGACTGATAATTTCTGAGTTTTTCACTCCATACCTCCAAAGTTGGGGTGGTCGGCTTGGCATTTGGGCCTAATGAGGTTATTAGAGTTTATGTGTCAATGTGTAAGCATTCTAGACATCTTTTTTGAGTCATATGAACATGTCTAAGTCCCCCTAGGGGTTTTTCAATTTTTCAATTTTTCAGTTTTTTCAGGTTTTTTTTATTAAATTTTAATTTTTCCAAA
>LPNX010055173.1:1928-169149 GCA_001517045.1 Pseudotsuga menziesii
TGGTGCGAACTTTGTACTAGTGCAATATCTTATACTCAACAAAGACAAAATAGTAACATTTTCAGAGTGTGGGCTTTCACAGTTTGTCATCATTATGAATGATTTTCTGGATTAAGTTGTTAGTGAGTTTTTCAAATCAACATTTCAAGTGGGCACTCCACACATGATCGTCGGGGGAACAATGTAAAATTAATTATGGTTTGAAAAGCTTTCACATAGCTTAATCCCGAAAATCAATAGGCAAGTATTAACATTTAATGTCAATACTACATAAGTTCATAATGGTCACAACACAATATTAATATGTTGTTAAATAACTTTATATTATGTAAGAAATTTCTTACACAAATTATTAATAATTCACTAGTCAAATATTGGTGACTTTTGTTTTAATACTTAAATATAAATATTAATGATAATCAAAGTATATCATTAAATACATTTATAGGTAAAATTTCTCGCATAAATATGTTATTCATAAAATCAACATTAATTAAGTTGGTTTTTTATACACCACCACCACCACCAACAATAATAATAAATTATGTCTCTATTCTAATTCATAACTTATTTTAATCATTACTAAGATAAAAACTATTTTACTCTAAGTCAAAAATATTTTCTCTTGTCCTCTATCAAGTGGTGTCATCTTCCAAAAATAAAACATCATACTCAAAAAAGACTTCAACCTAGACACATTAGTTAACATAATTTCAATTAAATGAAATTCCAAGATAATAATAGCAACAAACATTGATTATTAATGTCATTAAATAACTTTAATAATAATATGTAAAAAAATCTTCTGTAATCTATTTTTCGTGATAGAACCATTGATCAACTTAACTTTTATTAGAAAATATAAATAAAAGTAATATAAATAAATTATATTTCTATTCTAACGTATAATTGTTTTTTATCGTTAAAATAATAAACTTAGCATAGTAACACTTAATATATAATAGTTTTTCTTATCACTTATAAAATGTTGCCAACCTTCTAATATATTACAACATGATACTCAACACATGCAATATTGCTTGCTACGTCGAGAATTAAAATTGTTATAGTAACAAACACATTTATATTATGTCATTAAATAGTTATTAAATAGGCCATTCTAAAATATTTCCAACCTTCTACTAGTATAGGAACTCAACACCAACAATGTACTAGTTACCATATCAAATTATAATTCAATTGCTTAATCATAGTAACATATACAATATTAATGTCGTTACATAAACTTAATCGACTTACCATTTGATACAAACTATAGATAATATTAATGGAAATTATGTAAGGAATCAAAGTCTAAGAATTTCATCATTTTGAAAGAATCAAAGTCTAAGATTTTCATCATTTTGATTTGTCACAGAGGATTAGAAAGGTGCAATTCAGGTGTTAACACAATCCCTCTCCCCTCATGTTGTAAAGGGTGCTAGCTCAATGGAAGAGCACCTGCATTACAAGCAGGATGATGGTGGTTCGATTCCTCCGTGCCCTAACATAAATTAATAGATGATTTAAAATCTAATGATAATATAAATATTGTAAGATATCTATATTTTCAATATAAATATGCTCTTTTCAATTAAACACATTGTTCAAATACTTTATAAATAAATAATGAACACTTGCAATAATTAATTCAAATGGTTTTCCCCCTTTCCTCTTGTATATGAAAAAAGTCAAACTGTATTGCACTAATGCTTTTCTAGTTCATAATTGATTTTGATTGTTAAAATAATTAATATTAATAAACAAGAGATGATTTACTATCATCTGATATCATTAAATAAATTTATAGGTAAGAAATTTCTCACGTTAATCTATTATTCATAAGTAAACATTCATAAACTTAGTTTTTAATACACTACCACTACCAACAATAATAATAATAAATTATGTTGCTACTTTAATTCATAATTTATTTTAATCATTACAAGGGTAAAATTTAGACTTTAAAGTCATAAAATATTTTCTCGTTTTGATTATAAGTGGTGCCAACTTCCAAAAATAAAACAACATACTCAACAAAGAGAAAAAAAATTACTATGACAATATTTATAATTGTTGTAATAACAAATACAATGTTGGTATTATGTTATAAAATAATTTAATCAACTTAACATTTAATACAAACTATAAATAATATTAATAGAAATTATGTAAAGATTCAAAGGCTATGACTTTTTTCATTTTGAAAGAACTCAATCTAGCGGAAGTTCTAAATTCTAGATCCACTAAATAATTACAAATTTAATGAAATATGTGTTCTAGGAGTGGCAGGGTGGTCAACCGGTTGGGTTATCTTCATTTACAAGCCAATTCAAGGATTGGATTTCTCAAGAATCATGTGTTTATCGGTGATGGAACAAATCCCTTAGCCACAACAAAAGATCAAGAAAATCAATAACATCTGGATCATTGAATCAAGTTAAATGTATTGTTTATTTCATGTTATATCTAAATTAGTATTCCCTTGGTGTGTACTCATTTGTTTAGTATTTTGTAGCATTACATTCATAATATATATTGAATAAGAAGTTCTTTGAAGTGAGGGGTGTCACACTATTTAGTTTCTTGTTTATTTAAAAATAAATTTGTGTGGTTAATTGATTTAGATTTTATATGCATGTATATTAGTGTTAGAACTTATTTGGGACCCCGTGGAGGGTCGTTACAAATAAAAGAAGGTTTTTATTTTGCTGTATTTTTCCATGCCACTTTCCAATATTCTAAATGGAATTTATTCTACTGAAGAAAACCCTATGGATTTCATTAATGGTACTCTTCAAAATGGAGAAACACCAAAAAATCAGTGCAAAATGTTCAAACTAAAGAAGTACAAACAAAGGAAGGAAAGGACATCCAAAAATCAACAGAAGTACCTAGGAAGGTTGCATTTAAAAAATATCTCACCAAACTGAACTTGACCAATAAATTGTTGCTGATTGGGATGTTACTTCTGCTAGTAAGAGTAAGAAACACTATTCTAAAATAAATATGGATTAGAGTGCTTTCATCCCTGATCAATAAGTTGTTAATTTAGATACCCCAGATTTAAGATGTAAAAGGAGGAGACAAGATGCTAAATCCAATGTTATCAATGAAAATGAAAGTGAAAATTCATGGGATAGTTTGGAAATGATCACTCCAAGTGGTGATCTAGATGATGGTGTTGTAAAGACAACACATAATTCCATTCATGACTGATTATGGAGGATAAATTGGTTCACAATGGGCATACATTTGATTTAAATGATAAGCAACTTTATACACCCACATATGGTCAAGAGAAGTATAAAATTAGGAAACCACATCACTTTCATGTTTATAACTTGAAAGCATTGACGAGGCTCAATCCTTATGCACATATGGTTGACAACCTAGTTCTTGTTGACCCAAAAGATGTTCCTATTCGATATGCACTTGATGAATCAAGGTGTTTTGATTACAAATACTATGTTTTGGGTGGGAATCATTCTACAGAGGCCAAAAGAGAATTGATGCAAGAGTTTCCCAAAATCCATATTTCTCAAACAGTCAAATGCATAATTTATGTTGGTTTAACAGACGTGGAAGGAAAACTCTTGGCATGGAATCCTAACACATATAGTGACTATAGGATGTCCATCAAATTCATTCAAAGGGTCATATTTATCCACAATGAATTTGAAAAAATATGTGGTGGGGATAGATCGAAAGTCGATAAATATTTTTGGAAACAATGATCTATGGAAATAGGTTTCTCGATTAAAGAGGATGAGGTGAAACAGAAAGGTTTGAAAGGAAGTTATGCATTCGAAGATGTAGATAACTATTTTTAGTTGGAATTTAGAATGTGGCCAATATGAGATTTGATTGTTGAACAGATATTAAACATGTGGGACAATATTGGCATAAAAAATCAAAAGGTAAAGAAAATTAAAGCAGTTGCATGGAGTAGTGATCAAGGAGGCCCTAGAGTCAAGAATTTTCCAAAAGATATGACTATAACACCTTGAAGATCATTGCAAGGTGTGAAGGATGAAACACTTGTATCTATAGATTTTTCACGTGTAAATTCAGGTTAATTATCCATGCAGGACATGTGCAATGAATTTGAAAAGTAAGTTTGTGGATTGGTTTATTTTTTAAAGTTGATTTTTGGGTTTAGTATGTTTTATTAACTAAGCATTACATTATATTATTAAATATGATTGTAAACATAATTTACTTTTACATCATGTAGTCATAAGTTTTACATGAAAATACAAGAGGATATGGTTGGAATGTTGGGGAAGAAGAGTTGGGATGATGTCAGATGCAACTATCCGGACTCATGCTCCATAGAGAATAATTTTTTTTTGTTGCATATAAAAAGGTATGTTGATTTATGATATGTTCTATTTTATATTTTTGCAAGCCATTTCATTTATATTTTTTTTACTTATACATATAATTTTTTATCAAAGATGCCAAAGAAGAGTACAGTGCCAAAGTCTTTTAAAATTCATATTTAAAGAGCCAAAATAGAGCGATAAAGAAGGAAACGCCTTGTAAGCGTTGAACTTGATTCTACCCTTGATAATCACATTTGGAATGGGCTAGACACTAATCAATATAAAGTGATTATTGGTGATTGTGAAAACATTGCAAATATTATTCCTAAGAAAGACTACTCCCTAGCAATTGCAGACATCCCTCATGGCTACAATATCAAAAACATTACTTATGATTATGAGCATTATACTTACCAATTATTTAATAAAGCGGTTTCAGGATTTATGGATGGCACAACATCACCTCTATGGAGATTTCTTGTTTTCCATTCAGGTGTACAAGGAGGGGCAGTTATAACAACCTTCAAGGATACAACAAATTCAAGGAAGCGATTGTATTGGTAAGATAATTGTAGTGTGTTATTGAGCCTTTGAAATTATAAATGAAATTTATTTTTCTATAAGTTAATTAGATTATTATTTACTTTTATTACATGCATAAGCCTAATACTCATGGCTTGAGAAACGATCCATTTATGAGTGATACTAAAAGCATACATCTTGCATGTTGGACAAAAGATGATACCTGTGAATCTCTTTTAATCAATGAAAGGAGTGAAGGAAAATATAGTCAAATATTGGCTTATAATGCTGTGGGTAAAAAGTTGACACATGAAGAAATAAATTTGAAAGGAGAGCTTGTAAACATCTACTAGAAGCTACAAGCATTGATTAATTATCTCAAAGATACATTTTCAAAAGGAGATTGGGTTTTAGATTTGTTCTCGGGATCAGGTAATATTTCTGATATTACATATGAAACTAATGTCATTAATCTATATCTACAATATATATTTTTTAAATTTATGTTTCATTATGCTATTTAACTTTATTTTTTTATGCATGTGGTGATTAGGTACAACAATAACATGTTCCTTACAAAAAGGAAGAAATTGCATATCCATAGATAATGATCCACTATAGTGCAATTATATCAAGCAAATAATTAATGTTATGAAAGTTCTTCCAAATGAAATGCATGAAGTTGGTTCAAAGAAAGGATAATTCCGTCAGTCACTTGTGGCAAAGATGTCGAAAGAGCCTCAAACACCAGTAAAATGGATGTTTGGAAATGATCGCTTTGGGCATTTCGCAAAAGTAGAAGACCCAATGGCAGAAAACAATGAGGTCCAGGAAGAGATTCAAGCTGTAGAAAATGCCAATTTCAATGAATATTTTGGTTTGCATGATAGTCTTGATTAGTTTCATGGCATTGAGGAAAATGGCATACTTAGATTTTAGTATGCATGATATTCTTGATTAGTTTCATGTCATTGAGGAAAATGTCAAACTTGAGAAGTTTTTGATAAGATATTTATCTAATGTTATGACTTTAAAATTTTATTTTGAGAATAACTATTATATTTTTTCATATGTTATTTATAAATGTGTGGTATACTTTTTGTTGAGTTTATGTGAATCATCACTTTATGGTAAATAATGCTAAATAATGTCATTTCTACACATAAAATAGCTGAAAACAGGTTTAAAATAGTTTGAAATGCCTTTATTTTTTTTTCATATTTGCCCAAAAAATAAGTTATTTAAGAGATTTGTTTAATGGGAAAATTTCCAAAATATATTTCTTTTTCATTTTTATTACCTTCAAAATGTTAAAAAAATAAAAAAAATTATATGTTTTTGCATTGTAACTAGGTACTAAATGTATATATTTTTTGTAAAATTTGAAAAAATGTACCTCTAACGAAACATTATAGTTTTTTATGACCAAGAAGTTTGAAAATCTGAAAAAAATGGCTTGAAATGAAAAGCAATGCTACTAATGTACAAACATTTTAAAACGAAGGCAAAAACAACTACTTAAATTAACCCAAAAAACAAGAACCATAAAAATTTTGACGAGACCTGTTAAATATAAATTAATAGAAATATCTATAATAAAAAAACAAAAATAATATATGAGATCCATAATAGAATTGAAACAATTT
Organism: Pseudotsuga menziesii; assembly: GCA_001517045.1. NCBI lineage: Eukaryota > Viridiplantae > Streptophyta > Pinopsida > Pinales > Pinaceae > Pseudotsuga > Pseudotsuga menziesii. Next base: position 8,425 of record LPNX010055173.1, read on the forward strand.
GGAAAATGTACATACTAAACAGATAAACATCGTATTTCACACATGAACATGAAAATTGAGTTGATTAATCATTTGTGATATATAAACCTAACATAATGGACGTATACACAAAGTTTGGATAAGCATATGAGAAATTCAGAAATCAAACCTTTGAAACAAACTCTCGCACTCTCGCTAAGGACAAAATGGAAAAGATATAATATATGCTTCAAAAAGTAGGAGGCAAAACCAAAAATGATATTCATTTTTTTATGGAAAGGTTCAATATTGATAATCATCGGCGTCATGACGCCCACAATTTTTTTATTGGAAACGTTCAACGTTCAATTAAATTTTAGTTTTAAATTGAATTATGTTTCTCATAATTATAAATTATTTATTGAATTCTGAACAAAAGTGTAAAAGAACTTTCAAAACGAGAAAGACAAAAAGATTCAATAATAAGTTTTTATTGTGTCTTTATCATAGAAATGGAATAAATGGGTGAATTTTTTTAACTTCAACCTAGCATGTCGCCTCCAAAAGAAACATGTGAATGATTTATGTTTTAATTTTCTAGATGTACAAAGCATCTTATTGAGTTATCTCAATCATGGAATTCCTTTCCACTATACCACAAGGAAGGATTACACTTTCTCTTCTCAAAAGTCCCTTAGAGTAACCAATCTTTACAATCCTTTTTAGTGTGTGCAGAAAGAGTCTAACTGCCTATATGATTTTAGAGAACCTCTTGTAACATCAATTGATGGCTTCTCAAGCATCATGGAGAAGCAAATAAACAATGATTAAAGGTTCCTATCTTGCTCAACATCTATGCTCACCTACAACCATCCTCTTTCCTCTAATGTTCGCAATTTCCTCTTAACAATGTGAATTTCATAGCTTGGTCATTGGCTATGGAGAAAAAATTATGAAAGATATGTAGTGTATGGATTCTACATGGAAAATCAAAGATGACAGACAAGTGACATTACTTAATCTTACAATTTTCATAAAAGTATATTCATCCCATGTGTTGGAGGATCCTAATCGATGAGTCAACTATGTCCTCTCGACCAACCACCCATTTTGGTTAGTCCAAGTCTATTCAAGTCAGTTAAGTCGACTGTCAAGTAGTTACACAGTTCTCTCTCTCTCTCTCTCTCTCTCTCTCTCTCTCTCTCTCTCTCTCTCTCTCTCTCACATAAAGATTAGCATTGTCCTCTATTGTATAATATGGATATATGATATAATACAAGAGACTAAACAATTGTGCACTAATAATGGACTGAATGATATTTGACATACCATTACGGGATAATTGGATCACTTTTACCGCTAATTTCAAATGAAACAACATTATCCTATTCTATTCAAATTGAATGGAAGCACCCTGTACTAGCAATAATAATGATTGAAGCTCATAGTCCATCGATTGATCATCGCGATCAGGAATCACAATTAGAATAATATTTAATGACTTCGTATGAAGATCAACATCCAAAAGTAAGTACACCACAATCCAATGTTTCCAATCAAAATTATTTCAAAATCGCTTACAATCATTTAGTCCATATCCCATTATATGAAGGTTATTAAGACCCTAAAATACATTGGTTCATTTGTGAAACCATCTCGGAGGCTAATCTTGTTACCTATGAGGGTATACAAATGGCACAATTTGTTGGTGCTCTTAGGAGACAAGCACTTACTTGGTACATGAATTTTACCGAGACATAGACAAAAACAAAGAGCGAAGTAAAGAAAATCTTTCTCACATTTTTCCAAACACAAGATAGTGGGAACCTAGTGCTCATACAATGGTTTGTCACAACATTGCTGCAAAATTTATAAAACACCATTAAGACTTGAATTTACAACATATGGATATGTCCTAAAGAAAGCGTAACAAATTGAATCTAATGATGATTATCTAATAGAACCTGATAACATGAGGTTGGAAGAATATATTTAAATTAAATGCAAAAATCTATTTATGACCTCAACTTAAGAAATGTTGACTTATGGTGCACAACCTGCATGTTGGATGACCAAACCAAATAAAGCTATCAACAACAAAATAACAAATGACAAGATGTTTGAATTGTTAAAACTAGGTATTATTTCCAAATATGCCAAGGTTTGAGTCACATTGTACAAAAGATTGCATGTTTAATATGAAGAATGTAAAATCTAAATGGTGTGGCATATGTGAAGATAATTCCCACATTACCACCGAATGTGCTTTAAATATCAAAAATAAGTAAAATGTTAGTCAATCTATCAAACACAACGCATCGACTAGAATGAACAAAATGGTCGAAACTACAGAAACAATGACTACAACAGAAGGTGATGTAGTTCGTGCCCAGGTGCACGCTGGGGACAATAGTCGACTAAATGAGTCGAGCAATGTTATGGAAGAAGCATATAAAAAGAACAAGTAAAGCAGGAAATATACTATATCAACAAAAAGTATACGCACAGACAATATGCAAGAATTCGAACCAATTTCTATTAATAATTATTTTCAATGAAATATGGATGATTATATCTGATGTATACTATAATAGTGTGCATGTTTATATAGAATGATTAGATGCTTGGGTGACTACCCGTTACATTTAGTTACAAAAGAGGTTATAATGGTTCAAAAGTTCAACCATCAGAGACGACTAAAATATAGATAGATACTATGTCGATGTTCGATAGTCGTCGGTGTCGACAACACATGTGGAGATGTTTTATACTCAGCGCGAAAACTATCAAAGTCGATTGTGTCGAGGTTTGGACTTGTCAAAGATCATGCTAAACTTGTCAAAGTAGTCGAAGTAATTGAAGTAGTTGAAGTGCTAGACTTTGTCCAAGTTCGACAACATGCCAACTGCTAGTTGGATCATTCCTCCTTCCTTAAGAAACAATGGTCTCTGTTGTGTATTCATTCAGGTAAGAAAACTTGTTGGCTATTTCAGTAGCAGAGTACCATTTTCCTTGCACGGGGAGCTATCCAACTTTATCCACTTGAAACAATGTAATGGAGTTTGTCCTTGTATGGCGCATGCATTGTCCCATAATGGTGTCACAAAAGAGAGGTTCCTGAACATCTGCATGGATGTCTTCGGGTTCTACTGTCCACGAGTCGTTATGTTCCAACAATAGTGCATGGTATGGTCGAAGTAGATCTACATTAAAGACTGGATGCAGGCCAAGGCATGCAGGAATTATGACTTGAAAAGTGTTTTCACCAATCTGTTTAAGGATACTGTAAGGACCATATTGAAAATGTTTCAACTTTTTGTATGGGCTAGTGAAGCGCTCCTTCTTTAGATGTAACCAGATCCAATCCCCAATTTGGAATGAATGAGGAGTACGATGCATATCATGTTGGGCCTTAGATTTTGTATTATCTCATTGCAACATTTCTTGTGCTTTCTTCTAAGTGTTGTAAATTTGATCTCTGAAATTTAATGCTTTCTCAACTTCTCATCCTTCCAAGTCAGTGTCATTCGACTATGTCGAGGAATTGATCAATTCAATAGGCATTGAGGGTTGAAATCCATATCAGATCTTTCCCATATAACTATGTTGAGCACAATTGTAGTTGTGTTGTATGTATGGAAGGCTGCCATCCCATGTTCGACGATGCTTGTGGTTGTACATGCAAAGCAATTGTACTACCAATCGATTTACAACATTCCTCTATCCGTCTACATGCATATGGAAGGATGTCGATAGAGAAAGTCTCATGTCGAACTATTTCCAGATAATTTCCAAAAGGTGTTGACAAATATAGCATTTATGTTGGAAACTATGGTCGTCAGGAGGCCATAATGTTTCCAAACATGTTTGAAGAAGAGCGGAGCAGTATATTGTGTTGTCATAATCTTCTTGCATGGTATGAGTATATCCATCTTGGAAAATCTGTCGAATACTACTAATATCACATCATGCTGATGTTTGGTAGTAGGATATCTCATCAAGTAATCCATAGAAATATATTCCCATGGTCGACCAAGAACTGTAAGGGGTGTGTATAGTCCTTGTCATCGATTCGACAGTTTCGCAATGGTACAAACTACGCATGATCAAATGTACTTATTGACGTCATATTTATGTGAAGGCCAATAAAAATAATTTTGGAGGATAACAAGTGTTTTTGCGACCCCAAAATGTGCTGCAGTCTTGCTATAGTGCACGTCCCAAATGAGCTTCTATCGGTGCTCACCGGTCGGTACACAAAGCTATCCAAGATTGTATAGCAAGGTGTCCTTCAGGAAGTTGTAGGTAGTAGAGAATGTTTCAGCCTGAAGTTGTCAATATTCTGCAGAGAATTCGCAGTCTATCAAATACAATTGTGGCCAAGTAGTGGTGTCGTAACCCTGCATACTCATCAATGTAGATAGTATAATAATGGGTTATTCACTGAGACAATCAGCTGCGATATTGCCTTTTCCTTTTCGATATTTAATTACCAACCGACATTGTTGCAAGTAATTAATCCACTTAAGTTGTAGAGTTATATGTAGTTTTGAATGGGATGGGGTAAACTATAGAGGCTTATGGTCAGTAATAATGACTATTTCCTTGCCAAGAATGTAGTGTCTCCATTGCTTAAGATATTTCACACTGGAATACAATTCTTTTTATAGGTCAAATAATTTCTAACAGTGTCATTGAAAGTTTTAGAATGAAATGCGACTGGGTGACTTGACTGAGTGATCACTGCACCGAGGGCATAGTCTGATGCGTTCATTTCAATATTAAATGGCTGATGTAAATTAGGTAAAAAAAGTATTGGTGCAGTACAAATATTGTATTTGAGTTGTTCAAAATATTTTTGTTGTGTCAATGTCCATTTGAAGACAATTTTCCCATTTCCTTTAGTCAACTTATTCAAAGGCCATGCGATGTGACTGAAGCCAAGTATGAACCGTCGATAGAAAGTTTCCAAACCAAGAAAACTTCTTAGTTCATGAATGCTTTGAGGAATGGTCCAATCTTTGAGGATCTGTAATTTTTTTGGGTCAACACGAATGTCTGCAGAGTTAATTACATACCCCAAATATTTGATGCTGGTCATCGCAAATGAGCATTTGTCCATGTTCAAATATAGTTGATGTTGCTCGAGAGTGTCGAATACTTGTCTAAGCTATCTGACATGTTCTTCCGATGATTGATTGAAAATCAAGATATCATCAAGATAGACAATGACACACTTTCTAATGAAGGGTAATATATAAGGTCATCCATATATATCATGAAGGTTGCAGCTGCATTGGTTAAGCCGAAAGGCATGACCAACAATTCAAACAATCCTTCCTTTGTATTGAAACCTTGGTCTTGAACGTTGTTTTCTATACATCAGGGACTTGATAGGAATTTGATGATATCCCAAATTAAGGTCAATCTTCGTAAATAACTTAGCACCATTCAGATAGTCGATGAGTTCGTCTATCCTGGGAAGAGGGTATCTATTCTTTACTAAAATTTTGTTGAGAGCCTGATAGTCGATGCACATGCACCAAGTCCCTTCTTTCTTTGGAACTAAGATGACTGGAATTCCATAAGGAGAGGATTCGGGGTGGATGTGACCTTTGTTTATCAAATCCTAGATTTTCTTGCAAATATCTTTGTTCTTGAGAATGGATCTTCTGTGAATAGATGCGTTGGATAATGAAGAACCATGAACAAGTTCCATGGAGTGTTTTACCTAACAATGTAGAGGTAATTCGTTCGAATCTTGAAATACTTTCCAATATTCCTCAAGAATGTGGTCGATCTGTTGTTATTGTTGTCAAGATCTATGCTGGTTAGTGAGTCGACTTGTTGCTGCAGTCTTCCTGGAATGCTAGGGATTTATCATAATTAATGCGAACTTCTGAGCATTGTTGATAAGATTCTTTGTTCTTTTGGAAGTTATCATAGAAACCGTTGATGTGAGTTGTTGGTATGGTATGATGTACCATTGATTCCAAATTTTGACAATCACCTTCTGAGGCTATGACTGATATGTACCGTGTCGATCCCACAAGTAAGGTTTCCTAAACAAGGCGTCGACTACAGAAAGTGGTGCCACATCACATAGTACTTCATCTTCAAAAGGATTAATGAAGTATGTGAGTATTCATTGGCGTGTGATTCCTATTTCCTATCCATCCTTCATCTAACCAATATTGTAAGGCTGAGGATGTGAAGTGGTGACAAGACCTAATTTATTCACAAGATATTCAGAAATGAAGTTCTTATGGCTACCATTATCTACAATAAGATGTAATGTATTTTTATGAACCCGTATCAATGTATGGAACATGCGCTCTCAATCCTCCTCATCGACGATATTCGAGGCCGTTGGAGTGGTCGAAGCGAATAGGGTCGATGCTTTGAGGTTTGATTCTACCAAGTTTCCATCGGACAAGTCGAATGTTGTCAATTTTCCCAAAAATGTCTTATGAGCTTTGCATTTTGACGTATCATGCTATGATGAATTGTGATAATCACACCATTTCCCAGTAGGAGCTTATTTGTTGCGATCCTTCTTGTATTTTTTAAAGTTCCTCTTATGATTATCAGGATTTGGAGGAGTTAGGTGAGAAGGGTGCTTAAACTTGTCGAAGTCATCTGGTGACTTCTTATCAGATGTTCGACCTGTTGTCTTGTTCACGAAACATGTTTTCCCTTTTTATTTATATTCAATCTTGCTGCCGTAATGAAATGCATCCACACGCATACTGATAGTCACAAAATCCATATCTTTCCAAATGTACGAGGATGATCCAGTGACGTACTTCATGACAAGCAATTTCTCTTCTTCTTGGATGACAAGTCTAGCCATGGGTCGATAGAACTCGTCGGTGTAACTATGCACAGACTGGTCTTTCCATTGCCTTAGCTGCTCCCACTTCTTAAAATATTGTTCACAATACTTGGGTGGGTAGAAATCCTTTCGGATGTGTTTGAAAAATTTTATCCATGTGTCTATGGGGTCTCCTTATTTTTCCATCTTTGTCGATAAATTTTCCAACCAACAATGTACGAAGTTTGACACCTTTAAGGATGCAATGGTGATATTTTATTCTTCAGAGAGTTGATCAACGAAGTAGTAAGATTCACATTGTTATACCCAATTGTTGATGGATTCCATGTCAATATTTTCTTCAAGATTCAGTATGTCCAGATTCATTTTCACTTTGAAGGGGCCAATTTTATCGGAGTGAGGTAGCGTCAAGGATTCTCCGTAGTTTGAAGCGAATCGCATGAGAATATCATTGAAATAGGTGAACAGTTCAGTCCACTAGAGAGTCAGTGATTTTTATTTGAGTTACTCTGTCTTGTCAGTGGCATGTCTATTGTCTTCTTCTTCGACCATCTTTTCTGAAGTCGAAGGAAGTGTAGGCTTGTATTGTTGAGTTTGCGCACATGTTTGAACATGCATAAGTTAAATAAATTCGATGGAAGCACTTATATAACTTAATATTTGGAACAATATCTGATAACAATGATCCAGGTCGTGCTCAGGTGCATGCTGGGGACAACAATCGACTTAATGATTCGATCACTGTTACAGCAGAAGCATAGAAAAAGAACAAGTAAAGAAATAAATACACTATATCGACATAAAGTATGTACATAGACAATATGGAATAATTCGAACCAATTTATATTAATACTTCTTTTCAATGAAATATAGATGATTCTCTCCAATTTTTACTACAATAGTGTACATGTTTATATAGAATCCTAAGACGCTTGGGTGACTACCCGTTACGTTTAGTTACAAAAGAAGTTATTACGGTTCAGAATTTCAACTGTAGCAGACGACTAGAAGGTAGAGAGATACTCTATTGATGTTTGATAGTCGTTGGTGTCGACAACGCATGTGAAGCTATTGTAGGCCGAGTGCAAAACCTCTCGAGGTTGTTGAAGTTGGTTGTGTCAAGGTTCGAACTTGTCGAAGTAGTCGAAGTAGTCAAAGTGCTAGAATTTGTTGAAGTTCGACAACATGCCAACTATTGGTTGGATCAGAAGGTGTGGATACCACGGTCAAAGAAGGTATAATAATAATCGAGGTAATCGACTTGCTAGTGGGGGAAGAAAATATAGATGTTATGTATGTTTTAATGGAGAACATGTGAGCAGAAGATGTACTAGGAAGGAAAAAATTGATCTTAAGTTTTGTACCAGATGCAAAGTGGGTGATCATTGTTTAGAATATTTCCCTATCATTCTTGAGAAGATAACAAATAAGAAAACTGATAATATTTTGTATGGTGTCCTTAAACATGAATTTTTGATACTAAACATTTCCATATTATAACTAGACATGGAACTAAGATTGGATATGATAATTGAAACATCACCAAAATTAAAAACAAAGGAACTAATCATCCAAAACTGCATAAGAAAAAAGAAAATTTCATTGATGCTTCAAAAATATTTGAAGAAATGGAAATGGAAGAATATACTCAACAAAGAAAAAATAAAACACAATGAATTATTGCAATTACTCATAAAGGAAAATGATGTTGTACACTTAATCAATTTGATGTACATGGTAAAAATAAATCAAGTAAATGGAAACATAGCTACGAGCTTATGCTAACTAAATCAAAAGAAAAAAAATTTAACATCAATGCCTTAGTCAATCTAGAAGATAAAGGATATCGTCTTTCACAATTAATTCTCAACTTTGGATCGCAAACAAATATAATAATGAAAAGAATAACATGGGAAAAAATGGGTCAACCACCACTTTTTGAATAAGGAATTTTCCTCAAATTGGTAGACCAAGGCTTAATTGAACCTATAGGATTGTGGAAAAAGACATACACCACAATCATGGCATAACAACAAAAGTCAACTTTTTATCCAGATTTATGTGTTAACGAAATGAAAGAACAAATATAGAATCATAAACAAGGACATATTGTAATGAAAACATAGATACAATAAACACATATTCTATTAAATCGAAGAAATAGAACAGACTGTAAATACAACAACTAGAATGATGGTAGCTATCTCTGAGAAGAGATGTGTCTTCTACGCTCATATGTTCCAAGATGAATCCAAAATGAGTCCAAAAAGGAATATTTATAATAAGAATTGGGGTGAGTAACCTAAACATCCAAAACAAAACCCTAGAATATGAATCGTTATAAATTTTGCAGCCCCAAGGTAGTTAGTTGAACAATCAATTTCCCGGGGTCACAATGTTTGCATACGATCTCCGATTTGGGTGCTCGATAGCCCGTTCGAAAGGTCTATCCAATATTTACATATTCTAAATGAGACCAAATACATGCTTTTGGAAACCATTTAGCTCCCCAAATAAAAAAAATGTTGTTTAGGGCCGCAAAACAACCCCAAATTTTTAGGATCCAAAAAATTGTAGAAAAATAACTAGGGAACAGCCAAAATGGATAATTGTTTTGAGCCAATGAAATAGGTGGGTGGCCACTAATCTCCATCTGGATCAATCCTCCCCCTTAGGAATAAATGGTCTCCATTGTGTCATATCCTGTATCATATCTTGAATTCTATGTTGAGTTGATATCTTGGTGTGACATTCGCTGAAATGAAAAGGGCGCCTTTCTTTGACATCCCAAGAGGGTTGTAATTGTTGTTGTGGATTCTTTAGAGATGTTAAAAAATTATGGTTGTCATATTATCCTTTGTATGAACTGGTTTAGATGATGTCTTTCTAGACGAGTAGCTTGAATGCATGGCGTTACATTATAGAGGTACTCGAATGGATGAGGGAACACTTCCTTTGTGTTCTTCTTATTTCTTCTGAGCCGAGGGACCATGTGCAGAGGTGTGGAGGTCTCTATGATATGATGTTTTCCTTTAGAAGAAATTGTGAAGAGGGAAAATTTTCTAGTGTGGGATATTATCTTCATACCCTACGAGACTATGAAAGGTGCAACTATCTCTGGTATCTGATAGAGTTGTCCTCATGAAGTGACGATGATACTATGAGGTCATTACTCATATACTTCATGATGCTTCCACATATATGGATATCCTAAGAAAACATCAGATAATTTTAGTGGGGACACATCACATGATAGCTCATCTTTGAAAGTCTTGATGCCATATGGTAGGAAACATTGTTGACTAATATGGATACCTCGTCCTTGGCTTAACAATCGATGTTGTATGGTTGCAGGTGTGGCGTTGTTGAAAGCTCCAATATCTTGATGAATTCTGATGAGATTAGTTTCTTTTGGGTGCCGCATTCAAAAAAAAATTAAGGGGATTACCTTCACCCACATATGTGAGTGGAGGAGACGTTCCTCTGCCTCTGACTCTTCAGGATCCTCTTATTTAATATACGTGGTAGAAACAATGACACTAGGTTCTGCATCAATGCTATGCTTCCCATACTCTGCGGTTGCGATATTGGGTTCTGAATCAAAATTGGGATTTGATTCTAAAGCTTTGATCTTGACCACTAATGACTGCTTTGAACGACATTCATCAATGTTGTTCTAGGGGATTTTGTGGAACTCAAACCACTTCCTGATTTCCTTATTTGTCTTTCTGTTACCCTTCTTTTGTTATGGCGAAGACTAGTTTTCCTTTCCTTGTCCTATGTTCTACGGTCCAAGGTTTCCCTTCCCTTTCTTATGTGAAGGGTTCATAGGTCCAAAGTCTTGCTTATTCTTTTGCAAAAATTTCTCCTCGATTTTAACAACATATCGATAAGAATATCCCAATGAATAGATGTCTAGGAAGTCCATATCTGTTCATATGTACCGATGTAGGCCACTGTGATATTTCAGTACTAGGTGCTACTCGGATTCCTTGATACCCAACTTTGTATTCAAGGTATGAAAGTTGTTGGTGTACTCTGACACCATTTGGTCCCTCTCTTGATGCAAAATGGTCCATTTTTTGTACTGATCATCCTAGTTTCCCATAGGGTAATATTGTTTCTTGATGGCATTTATGAGAGAGGCCGAAGTTCGATTGACCTCGAACATTCTAGAATCATCTGATGATTTTTCTGCCCAATAAGTTTCCCACCAATTTTTAACAAGGGAGACGACCTTGAGGAGCACAAAGGTGATAATTGCCATGTTGAAAAAATTGTGGATAGAGAAATACCTTTATAGAACATTCAACCACTTACCTAGGGAATTAACATCGCTTTTGACTTCAAATAAAGGAATATCAAAGTTAACTTGTACCTTGAATGGATTTTCATATCCGAAAAGACTGCTTGTTTAAGGTGCATTTGTTGCTTCCAGAATTCGTCAAAGGATTTGGGTGAAATATTCCATCATCTCGTTCCTCTGTTGCGTGAGGGATTTCTCGAGAAGTAGATTAATAGGATCTCCTGCTCCATCATCTCTCTTTTATTCTGCCATGGGAGGCCTCTTAGGGAGGAAAGAGTGGTATTCCCCAAGTAAAACTAGTTCTACACCCAACTCTCTATACCCTAACCTCGTAGAGGACATGCACTGAGAAACAATCAAAGAGAAGATTGCTCTGATACCACTGATACAGATTTATGTGTGAATGAAATGAAACAAAATATATAGAATAATAAACATAGACATATTGAAATGAAAATAGAGATAAAATAAATAAATATTCTATTAAATGGCAGAAATAGAACAAACTGTAAATACAACAGTGAGAATGGTGGTAGCTATCTCTGAGAAGAGATGTGGCTGCTACGATTAGTCATGACAGATGAATCCAATATGAGGCAAAAAGGGACTATTTATAAGCATGAGGATGAGAAACCTAAACGTCCAAAAAATAACCCTAGAAGATGAATTGTCATAAATTTTGTAGCCCCAAGGTTGTTAGTTGAACAGTCAACTTCCCAGGGTCATAACTTTTGCATACGATCCCTGATTTCGGTGCTCAATATCCCATTAGAAAGGTATATATGAGATTTACATATTTTGAATGAGGCCAAATGCATGCCATTGGAAAACATTCCCCACCCCCCGAATTACCAAAAAACATCATTTAGGGCCTGAAAACAACCCCAAAAGTTTAGGACCCGAAAAACTATAGAAAAATAACTAGGAATTTGCCAAAATAGACAATTGTTTTGAGCCAGTGGAAATAGGTGGGTGGCCACCAATCTCCATCTGGATCAATCCTCCCCCCTTAGGAAGAAATGGTCTCCATTGCCTCAAATCCTATATCATATCTCGAATTGTGTGTTGAGGTGATATGTTAGTGCGACATTCACTAAAATGAAAACACCACCTTTCTTTGACATCCCGAGAGGGATATAATTATTGTTGATTAATGCGCTGGATCTGTTCAACAATTTTGGTTTTCACGTTATCATTTGTCTAAACTAGTCTAGATGATGTCTTTCTGGATGAGTACCTTGAATACATGGCCTTGCACTGTAGAGGTACTCAAATGGACAAAGGAACAATGAACATATTGTTTCTTCTGAGTAGAGGGACCGTATTGAGAGGGCATGGGCATCTCTATGATCTGATGTTCTCCTTCAATGAAAATTGTGAAGAGGGAGAGTTTTCCAGTGTGGATATTATCTTCTTTCCCTAAGAGACTGTGGCAGGTGCATTTATCTCTAGTATCCAATAGAGTTGTCCTCCCAAAGTGACAATGACACTACGAGGTTGTGACTCATATACAACATGACGCTTCCACTTATATGGCTGTCCTAAAAGATCATCACAGAATTCAAGTGGGGCCACATCACATAGTACCTTGTCTTTGAAATGTTTGATTCCATGTGATAGGCAAGATTATCGACTAACATGAATACCTAGTCCTCAGCTTATCCAACCGATGTTGTATGGTTTTGGGTGTTGAATTGTGAGAAGCTCCAATCTCTTGATGACTTCTACTGAGATTGGGTTATTTTGGTTGTCATAGTCAACAACTTAATGTAAGGGGATTCCCTCCACCCACATATGTGAGTGGAAGAGAGTCCCATGGTATTTTTTAATGATTCTAATATTATACTTATGTCCACTATCATAGGTGATTATTTTGGATTGAAAAAACATGTATATAGATAGGTAGGAAAATATTAAATATGAAACATACAATTTACTACTGAAATGTGCAAATTTTGGACAATTTTATGATAAAAAAACATATTTTATGTAAATATAGGCAATATTAGAGACTAAAAATGACCAAATAGCGAATTTAGTTTTTCAAAAAAAACACAAAAAATAACCATTTAGAGAAATTTTCTCCCTAAAAATGACCCTGGAAGAGACGTTCCTCTGCATTTGATTCTTTAAGCTCCTTTGTTTGAATATGCATGGTAGAAACAATGACACTAGGTTTTGCATCAATGATCCATTTCCCATAGTCTGCGACTGTCACATTGGGTTCTGAATTAGAATCAGCATCCAATTCTGAAGCTTTGATCTTGACCACCAATGACTGCTTTGAGTAGAATTCTTCAGTGTTGTACCAAGGGATTTTGTGGAACTCACACCACTTCCTAGTGTCCTTAGTTTTCTTTCCATTACCCTTATTTTCTTGTGGTTGGGACTAGTTGTCCTTTCCTTTTCCTGTGTTTTTCTAGAAATCTTTTCCCTTGACTTTCTTTTGCAGTGGGTTCGCAGGTCCAAAGTCTCACTTGTTCTTTTGTCGAAATTTCTCCTCGATTTTGACAACACACCGATAGGAATATCCCAATGAAGAGATGCCTAGGAATTACATCTTTTGTGCATGTGTACCAATGAAGGCCACTAAAATATTTATGTACCAGGTGCTTCTTGGAGTCCTTGTTACCCAACTTTGTGTGCAAGGTATGCAAGTTGTTGGTGTACTTCGGCACAGTTAAGTCCCTCTCTTGACGTAGAATGGTCCATTTTGTGTATTGGTCATCATAGTTTTCCACATGATAATAACGTTCCTTGACGACATCTATGAAATATGTCCAAGTGGGATTGACCTTGAACATTCCAGACTCATCATATAATGAGTTTTTATCCCAATAAGTTTACCACCAATTTTTGACATGGGGGATGACCTTGAGGAGTGAAAAGGTGATCTTTACCGTGTTGAAATAATTTTAGACAAAGAAATACCTTTATAGAACATTCAACCACTTATCTATGGTATCAACATTGATATGGCCTTCAAATAAAGGAATATCAAATTTAACTTGTACATTGAATGGAGTCACATCTCCAAAATGAATGCTTGTTGAAGGTGCATCTGTCGTTGCTGACATTCGTCAAAGTACCTGGGAAAAATTATACATCATATCGTTCCTATGTCATGTGAGGGGATCCTTGAACAATAACTTAATAGGATCTCCTGCTCCATTGTCTATCTTTTCATCTTCCATGGGAGACCTCTTGGGGTGGCAAGAGTGGTATTCCCCAAGTGAAACTAGCTCTAGACCCAACTCTCTATACCTTGACCTTGTCAGGGACATACACCAAGAAACAATAAAAGAGAAGATTTCTATGATACCATTGATCCGGATTTATGTGTGAACAAAATGAAAGAACAAATATAGAATCATAAATACAAACATATTGCAATGAAATCAGATATACAGTAAATACATATTCTATTAAATGGCGGAAATAGAACAGACTGTAAATACAACAACTAGAATGGTGGTAGCTATCTCTAAGAAGAGATGTGGCTGCTACCCTCATCTATGCCACGATGAATCCAAAAGACAAAATGGCCTATTTATAAGAATCATGAGGGAGATAATCCTAAACGTCCAAAACACAACCCTAAAAGATGAACTGTCATAAAGTTTGCGGCCCCAAGATGGTTAGTTGAATAATCAACTTCTTGGGATCATAAATTTCACATACAATATCCAATTTGGGTGCTTGACACCCCATTGGAAAGCTCTATCCAATATTTACATATTCCAAATGGGGCCAAATGCATTCCATTGACAACTATTTCCCCCCAGAGTCGCCAAAAAATGTTGTTTAGGGCCTCAAAACAACCCCAAAAGTTTGGGACCCAAAAAACTGTAGAAAAATAACTAGGAAACTGTAAAAATGGAAAATTGTTTTGATCCAGTGGAATAGGTTGGTGGCCACCGATATCCATTTAGATCAATCCTCCCCCCTTAGGAAGCAATAATATTCATTTCATAAAATCGTGTATCATATATCGAATTGTGTGTTGAGTTTATCTCGTGGTGCGACATTTGCTAAAATGAAAAGTTTGTCTTTCTTTGACATATTGAAGAGTTAAGGAAGCCCAAGAGGCTAGGGTAGCTGAAAAGTCATTTTGTAAAAGTATACGTAGAGGTAGAGTAGAATAGATAGGGGAATTTTTCTAGCAGACATATGTGCTGAAGCGTTTTTTTAAGGAGAACTACTTATTTTTATAAATAAAGAGAACCAAAATTTTGGCAGGAGGAAGGATTGTATGAGCTTCAAAACGGGTTGTGTGGATCACTTAATAATCAATTATTTCTGTTTTGGCATGCTGTGCAATCTGTGAGATTGTTCGAAACTTGTTGAATTCTTTCTGTATTTATGAATGATTTCATTTTTTGTTATGAATCTTGTGCAATAAATGAGTAATCGATGTTTTAACTTAACAAAGCTATCTTTGTATTATTTTTCTGTTGTATTTATGTATGGATATTTTAACAGATATCTGTAAGATTCTATGTGCAAACAATACAGTACATTACTCGTTCTAATATAAAATCTTCTCCTTGGGGATATAATAGATAGTTAGATTAAATTGGGTTAGAATAAATAGTTTTTTTCTTAATAGTGATTGAGGATCAAAGGGGATGAGATGGGAGTTAAGAACCTACGCATCACGGGTTGAGGTATTTTCTCCCTGATCACTTGCATTTAGTATAGGCACTTGCATTTCATTAAAAATATAGATTACATAAACGGTGGACCGGGCCGCAACTGGTAAAATAGATTTGAACATTCCTTTAATTCTACTATAGTCGGGCCGCTAATTGGACAGATTCTCCATTCCAAACGATAAATGATCTAGTTGGGAACGGTTATTGGGGAGAATCCCTACTGTCAATACCTGGGATTTTTCCAGGAATCAAAAATACTAGAGTTAGGAACTTTGATTGAAGTACCAACACATGAAGAAGTATAGTAATCAATATCCAAGAAGGATGAATTTATTAGAAACGAACTTTGTAAATTGAAATCCATATTGACATGTAATTATTCCATTGAAATGTTGTTATTTTTACATTGTTCTTAATTGGAAGGGTAAAACTATAAGTTTAAAATTTGTTTGAAGGGAAAATTTAACCTTGTAGTTTTGGGACATGCCATAACTCTATGGAAGGGTTTGGAAAATTCCAAATTTGAAAGATTATTCGTTCATATCTAGAATTATTTCATCACTGACATAAATAATCAATGGAATTGCACAATTGTATATACAATACAGTTTTTATGCAACTCTACATATTATCATACGTGACTAATGATCTATAATATAAATAGATTTGGATAATTTATGCAAGGTATAAACTAAACTTTAACACCATTATGAATAAGTTCTTTCAAAATATGATCCATGACATTGTCAATGAGAAGAATATAAAAGTAATTATTGTCTAACTCAAGTTAATATAAATCAAATCTATAAGAAAAGAAGGATAATCTGATCCTTTCAAAACACAAGTTTTTATATGGAAAATATAATATCATAGAAAAATGGTTCCGGGTCTACACTATAAAAATGTCTAGCGATACAATGTATTAGATAAAAAAATATCAGCCAATCCTCTCAATTGATCTATTTTTAGGTAGATCCATCAGTTTATGAAACAAAAACAAAGAATCCACTGTAAAAAAAAAAAATTGTTGGGATAATAACCCATCAAACGATATAAATAGGAACATTCATCTTCCTCTCCACATTATTCCCCATTTTCTCTCCTTGTTCCTTAACTATTGCAAGGCCCTTCTCATTTATTCTCATTCTCTCTCATGTCCATCCTAGCCTTGGTGACCATGCCCATATGATTCTATTTACACCGATCATCATACTATTTTTTTGCATCAACAAACCATTTTTTCTTTCTATTTAAGAAGTTTTTGTACAAGACCTTGAGGTCCTTTGATGCACATGTTGGCATCCCTCATTGCACCTCTAATTTGTAAGACTCAATAATACTAGCATATGAAATCTGATAAATATCACTAATCACCCTACCCAACCATATTGCACAATCTTACTCTTGTGATTGCATAATGACCATTTGGCCCTTTACAACATCCATGCTTGGAATGAATTCATCTCTAGGCTTGTTGCATGCAGGTCCAACATAGAAAGACTCAAATGTAGGAACATTTTCCTTCGACTAGGAATCCATAATTTCATGTTTATATCTTGTAGGTTCACTATTATGTATATCTTGGCTTGTCATTGCCCAAAAGCTAGTTATTAATTAATCAACGCTCTGGAAGGGACTGTCCAAATATTTATATACAAATTCCCAATAACTTAACTTGGGACACCAAAATTGTTCACCTCCCTTCTCAATCCTTCACTTCCATAATGAAATATATGTTTCTATTTCTTTTTTTATTCCTCCCATGTATGAAGGTCGTTTTTATCGCAGATTTAATAACTTAGGTTTCCCCACTAGTAAGTATGCACTACCATCTAGCAATGACTTACACATATGAATAGGAGACAACCAATCTTCATCCCAAAGTAATTCCCTGGATTGCATGAATATAATGTTATCTTTGATAATAATTCTAAAATAATGGCAATTTTTCTTTATTCTGATGATCTTGGAATTTCCGTCCAAAAGTTGGGGTTTTGCAAAATTCTTAAAATCATAAAATTCATCAATTAGAAAAGGGACATGGAAATTTTGATCTTCACATGTCCTATACGTATCCATAATATATGAGAGTGAAAATATATCCTTGCGCATTAGCTTTGATGATAAACTTCCGTAAGTTCCATCTATGTATTCATGGGTGTATCCAACCAGGATTAATCCAACTTCAACAATCCTGAACACTCTTCTTTGTATTAAAAGAAATAAAAATGCAAAGAAAAAGTAGTTTTTGTTATCACCTGAACAATTATCCATTTGCAACAATAATATGGGTGGTATTTTTTTATTTGACATGCATTGATCTGTATCATCAACTTATAATATATCATGTTGCATAACATCTTTTTTGTATATCACACACTTTTCATATGACTCAGATTGCAATAGAGCATCATGAAAGTGTTGCTTATATGTTTTTCTTTTGTAGATAAAATCACCATATTTATCAACCTCTGGTTCTTCAAGATTCCTTAAGAATTTATCCATTGATGTCATAGTGAAATTTGATCCCATCTCTAAAAATAAGAGATTGAAATGGCCAAATCCCCTAGTCTAGTTCCCATGAGTCAATATACCAATCAATGATATAAGAAGATTCATAACATACTAAAATCCTTTTCCTTCTTACCCATCCTTGGAATGGAAGTCTTTGACTTATCCATTTTTTCATGAACAATACTTAGATAATTCTGTGGATTTTTCTGTGAAGCTAATATATGAGAATAATATACTTGGCGACAACTCAGGATGTATTTATTATGAGTTTCCTGAAATCCTTGCAACCTTTCCACCTCAATTGGATCAATGGTCCCCTTGATCCTATATTGTATTATAATGCACTCATTACACCTTGCAAAGTAGTTTGCTTTAGAAATTTTAACATCTCAAAATAATTCTCTCATCACCTTGCTAAAGGAGGATTGTGATAGTGGAGGCAAACCGATCCGTTCAATTTCTTCACTTGCCATTTTTGCAGCAAACCTTGGGACATATTAGATGGAAATAATTTCAAGGCTATCCTTGTTCCATCTTCACTAATTAATCGTGTAATATGTGGATATTTTTTTGAATTCTCCTCTACAATTTTATTAATAGTAGCTACTAGTGAAACCATGTTTTCCCTAGATTTTTCGAATCAACTGTTACCATGCACAACTCTCACATCACCATTCAAGAACATATTTCTAATATCATTGTAAATAAAATTCTTCTTTTCTCATCTCCTTCTGTGGCGACATGAGTATTTGATGCCATATGATTTATAACGTACCTTATTCTTCAATTTCCATTCATATTATGAAATTTATTCACTCGTTGAACTATTAATTGAAGTGAAATTTTTGATATACAAAGATTTGAGCAACAATGTTTAGTGCCAATTTTTTAAAGGAATGAAACTTGACCAATTCCAATATGGTAAGGTACTGAGCTTGAATTTATTTTAGAAATTTTAGTTCCAACTTGCTGCTTTATAGAATTGTATGGCCTTGCTATATTAACTTTGACATTTGTATATTCACAATGGGGAATACCTAGAAGGACCATCTGCAAAGGAAATTCTTCAACAATATTCAAAATATTTACCATATCTTCTTATGTGTTCATTTTTAGTATTCCATCCAAAGGAACATCATTGAGGTCAAGAAAATGGTTTGCAGGCCATCTTAAAAGAGAGCCTTCAAATAAACCACAATCCTCATAATTGCAGAAGAATTTCTATAGTAAAAAACAAACTCGCTACCATCTAATGGTTTGAATTGTATAATGTATCCTTAAAAACACTTAACGCTATTCTTTAAGCAATATAAATTGACTTTAAAGACATTGATGTATCAAATTAACCTTCTCTCCTACAAAATTGAAGCTGTGATTTTGGCTTGATAATTTGAATGTCGTTTTAGATTGATTATTGTTGAATTTGTTTTTAACAGACAATAATGATCTTGTATTAAAATCTATGATTCTTTTAACTGGCCATGCGAAAATACCTCCACTACATAATCTTGGAGAGTAGGCCATACAAGAAAACCCCACTTCATCCACCAGAATACCAAAGGAGAAAGCATCCAAAACATTCCCCAATAGAATATTTCCCATTGACATTTGTTATAAAACCTATGGAAATGCAATCCTTTCATTCTGAACATTTATGTAACTAAAATTTTCTAATGATAAAAGAAAGATATATCATCACTTATTATAATATGTTGTACACTCATGGTAGTGGAAGCTAATATATCATTCACTTCATTCTGTTGAAGAGCAGATCCAATGTAGTTAACGACTGCATATGCATGCCATTGAATATAACCACCCAGTGCCTTTGACAATGTATCAACACTTTTTGATGAATAGAGAAATTGAATATATGCATTTAAAACCTTGGTATAATTTATAATTATACATCCATCATAAATGCTTGTATTATGCAATATCTTCATTTCTAGAAAAGAGATTCCTTAAAAAAAAATTAATCCATTCAAAAGAAGGTTTGTCCACATATTGTTGAGAACCAAGATCCATTTCAAAAGCGATTTCTGAAATACAAAATAACAAGAAATCAATGAATATAATATTTAATATAAACAAAAAGTAATATTTTCGACTATATATTATCAATTATATCTATGTTGTATATGTCACTAATATTATTGTATGCTATCATTATCTATAGGACGATAAATGTGGGAACAAAAAAGTGAATATTTCCTAAAATGGATAGTAGAGATTGGATAAAGAATGACCAATCGTTACTAAAATAGAATAAATGTCTTCCCCACTAAGAAGAAAACATTATGAAATTTAGTAACAGCAACCTATTGAATATTTACTATGCTATTTTTTATTATAAGACATCAATCTCAAAAGGAGCGGAAGATCCTTCCTAAATGAGTCCAATGTAATTGTAGCTCAGAATAGATCCACGAGTTAAGCAAGTGTCGTTGAACTGTAAAACGTTTCGCTATTGTTTTCAATCGTAGGAATTCAATGAAATGACGATAAGACAATACCTATCAAAAGATATCAGATAGAGAATTAATTTTTCATGGGTAATAATCTATCTGACCCACAAGAATGTACCTATCATTACCTAATCAAACTAAATTTACTAGCAAATGTTTTCTCTGGTAAACACTCACGAGTCCTTCCTAGAACAGATGCAATGTGATAATTTACCATGAGAATATTGATCAAAGAAGATGTAATTGTTCCTTATCTAAAGTGTAGTACTCTTCTACTATTTTCCAATAATGGATATAAGGAGAAAGAGATACAATTCCTTCTTGAAGATGTCAAATATGTTGCAAATTAAAAAAAATATCCACCGTAGGAGGAGGTACCTCTCACCAATCAGGGTTTCCTTCTCTCTCTATGAAAAGGGATCATTATGACAATGCATGAGGAATCAAATTTCTCGAAGGGTCCCATATAGAAGTTTATTGGAAGAAAAAAAGTATAAGGAGTGACCAATTACCTATCATACAAGTCACATGTCATCCACAACCACAAGGTAAGTCTCTTTGGGAAAAAAACGTGTCAAACTGTTGCTTCCTAAATGGGTCTTTTGTACTAGAAAGTAACCTTTATAATTATAATATATTTCAAACATATATATGATCTAGATATTTAATTATATCTATGAATGATGAATTCAATTGGACTCTATTAGGAAAGAGCGATACTCTTTCTTGAATTTTTCCTCTGCTATAGTTTTATGATGATGATTCATTGAAGAAAGAGTGATTGTTGCTTCATGAAGGGATCAAATATTGTGGTTCCCCAAAATAAACCCAAAACCATGATAAGAGGTACTTGCCCTCAAATTTCCTATTGATTTGTTTTGTAGAAAGAAATTAACATGAGAACATGTGAATATTATTTTCTCAATGGGTCCATACATATAAGGATGCTCATTGAAAATGGATAGATTGGATGAGTGACTAATTGTTTGAGGAAGGTTGCGACCATCCTTCCTAAAAGGGTTGCTTGGAGGATAAAGGTTGACAACATTTATCATGATAATATATTTTTAGTAACATTTAAATATAATATATCATTTTTCTTATGTATTTGAATTATGAATTCTATTTGACGATATCAAGAAATGATGGGCATTCCTTATTGTTATAGAGAAAATATTCCTATGGTTTGGGGCATACCAAAATAGACAAAGTGACACTAGAAATCAACACAATTCTTAAGTATTCCATATGAATGTAGAATTTCTACCAACAAAAGGACAGGGCCCATACCTCAACCATACATCTAAAGAAGACCACTATTTAACTCTTAATCCAATGCTCTTCACCTACAAATTGTTCTCAACAACAAATGTATCCAAGCATATAATATATATAGAAATTGTTAGCATCTACTCTAGCATAATCCATTCACATGATAAGAAAACATACCCATGTAAATTAACATAAACATTTACAATATGAATTGGAAGAGAAAAGCATATTTCTATTAATATAAAGAACATAAGTACATAGGGAAAACATCATGTTAACAACTCATCAGAGCTGAGAGAATAAGTTCCTCAACCTGGGCCTCCACCACTTCAATCCTCCATGCAATGGAAAGCTCATAAGTATAAGGAGTAACTAGGTTCCTCCTCTATAAGATAAGAAAATATTGGGAAATGAACATAGAAGGTTCAATCCAACAAGGATAAAGGGATGCCGACTCAAGGAAATGGCAATAGGGAAAAAATTTCACTATAGTTTACTTTCTCTCAAAGTTTCTCCCCCTTTAGTGCTTCATAATGGCCAAATATATAGCCATGAAATGGGAGATGGAGGGTTGAATCAAAGCGTTTTCTAGCATATGGAATTCCAAGGATCATTATAGTAATGACTTGGCATAGAAAACTCGAAATATTTTTATTTTTGAGCATGAAACTTGATGTACGCAAGATATAGTGGAGTAGTATGTGTATACGTAGGATACAATGTTGTTGACTGACGTGTATCAACAAAAATTTGTTTTTTAGGGTTTCAATTGAGCATAAGGGATATACTGAGTCTGCAGAGGGACAAGGTAGGCCATCAATGCATGTTGCATAAGTGTGGAAAATCATGCTATAACACGTGTGAATATAGCCCACATATTTATCTAGGGAGTGGATTCCCATGAAATTATTGAAGACTTCATAGAAATCATGTTTGATCCACTACATTTCGCTCCTCCAAATTTGAACCACTTGAGGAAGGAGTGGTCACTCTTTTGCTGAGAAAACCCTATTCTCAAAGGATCCATACATATATGGATGTTCACTAAAAAGGGTTAGATTTTATGAGTGACTAATTCCTAATCGTATAAGGAACACATCATCCACAAACCCCAAGACATGTCTCTTTGTGGAAGGAACGACCATTCCTTCCTAAAATGGCCTCTTGGAGCATAAATCTTGGAAATGTTTATAATCATAATATATTAGTATGACAAAAACACACACAAACACACACACACACATCAATTTGTTTAATTCCATGAATTATAAATTCTATTAGATGGTATCAGGAAAGGATGAGCACTCTTTTCCCTTCTAGTCCCAATATTTCTTGAAGGTGTAGATGCTCTTTAGACGATTGTTTCCTTCAAAATCATATATGATCTATTGAATTTAATGAACTCCAATATGGACCTACTTGGTGAAATCGTATCAACTTTTTATTCTTACCATCTACTTTCCCCAACCCAAAAATGGAAACCCTTGAGAAAAGATCAATCTCTCTTTCTCTGAAAAGATTATTTTCTCAAAGGGTATATCCATATAAAGATCATCCACTATTTCTACATCCATCCCCATATTCCTTGAATAGGTGGACTCTCTTTACACGATTTCCACCTTCACCTAAATCATATATGATCTTCTAAATTACCAAAACTCCACAATGGACCTACTTGAGGAAAGAGTGATTTCTCTTTCTCCTCACCATCTACTTTCACCACCCCGAAATTGAACAACTTAAGGAAGGAGTGACCACTTATTCTCTGAGAAAATTTCCACTTTCCAACAAACTGTTTGAAGAAATTTTCCAACGAAATTTGTGGTTGAAGTGATGAGATCTATTTTCCCCAACCCAAAAAATGAACCCCTTGAGGAAGGAGCGACTGCTCTTTCTTTCTGAAAATTTTAGTTTGTCAACAAATTGTTTGATGAAGGTATCCTATGAAATTGGGATATTTTGAAATGATGTCAAATAACGTCACTTCCCCCCCCAATGGACATGTGTCACTTATTGAGTGGTACACATGGATGCCATCTCATAGATGGGACTTAATCATCGAAGGCCAGAACTAAATCACACTATTTTCTCAAAGAAAACTGCGATGGTTAGTGGTGTCAGTGAACAATTAAAAAATCAGGATTAATGATGCCAACCGATAGTCAAGTTCATATCACCGTACCTTTTCAAAATATGTACAAATTGTCGATGAGGTTACAGTGTAAGAATTGAATAAAAAGTACTTTTTTTCCAATCACTAGTCATGGTTGAAGTCTTCCGATATACTAAATTAATAATGGGTCTGGTCCATCCATGCAAATGTATTTTTTTTCCTTCTTATGACAATATGATTGATTCAAGTGATCAAGGGTTGATAACTCATATGAATCCACAGTCACCCCAAATCAACTGGATTGATAATTTTGAAAAATTTAGTGTTCCAGTTTCAGAGAAGATTCGTAGCCAAGATTTCCCAATGATTTAAATCTATTCTTATAATTTCCCTATTGGCATGTATAGTTCCCTCACCTCATCCTACTTGGACACATATGTGTTTCCATCATAAAAATACTATATTTTTCATTATATCCTTGACTCATAATTTGACATCTAATCTTTACATGCAAATGGCCTAGCTTCACTCAGTCATTTTACATATATACATACCCTTCCTCTTCATCTATATCTCATCACTTTGTGCACTATCCTGATCCTTGTCTCATTGAAGTATAATCCCTTGGTAGTCCTATAGATGACCTTTCCAACATTTGGGTTATCTCCCTTGTTTTTGTATGAGATGATTTCCTGTGCAAGACTGGTTCTATTTGTTCATATACAAAATAAGTTATTGTCCACTCCCAACCACTACTCACAATGAATTAACATTGAAAAGTCTCATTCGTGTTTGGAGATTCAAATCCCTTGTTTAATCAACATTGCAACAAATCAAGATGTTCGCTAGGCAGTGGCCTCTATTTTTCGTACCACATCTCTCTCTCTCACTCCCCATTCTTTTATTGCTACATTTTAAAGCTGCTTGAGAGAGTGTTTATTTGCAAAATTAAATGAGCATACTAGAATTGATGGTATATAAGTGCTCACCTATTCATAATTACTCATTTCCATTTATGTTTGGAGGACTACTTCCTTAGAGATCTTGCCTCCCAGTTGGAATGGCATGCAACAACTTTTCTATTGTAATGGAGTCCTCAAGGACAAATTCTGAAGGAAATGCCTCATTTTTCGAGTCTCCATCATACTACAACAATATAAGATGAGTGGTGGCTTTATTTGCAAATGGTTTTTCATATCTTAGCATAGATTATTTTCCTCACACCATCATTGGATATTGGTGTCTCATACAATTCATTGTAATATATGGTTTTATCAATTTATTAAATTGAGTTTCCATATAAAAATTCATTGTATTTGCTTTGATGTTGATGGATGTTTATGATTAATAATGGTACATGGTTAAAGAAGTAAAATATTATAAAAGTATATAGAAATGATTCCCTCCTCTCTTCGTATCACGATGGGATCCAATAGTGTTAACCTTGGGATGTTTTAGGATGGAATTAGGACATGATAGGGCTTTATGAGGTCCAATTGTTAAATATTTAGAGATTAATCTAATATGGGATTGTGATGCAAATTTGATTTTCTTTGAATTTATTTGTAGGTGTGGACATTATTGGACTAATGTTTATACCAAAGTGTTTTTATTACTCACTCAAACAACCATAATGCATCAATTAATTTGATTACTTCATCATTTACAAGCAATTTCTTATATTAGTTCTCTTTTGGAAGGGAAATAATAGAAGTGCCTAGATGAAATATAGGGAAAAGAGGTAGGTGACCATGGCTTGAAAACCAAGAACCAAAGGATGGGGGAACAATATCTTAAGAGAAAAATGGCATAAGACCTAGAGCATAAATGAGCGATATAGTAGTTAAAGGGGTCGTAAAGTGGTCAAGAATATCACGAGGAAGGATGGGAAAACCGATGACAGAAGGGTCCAATGCATAATAAATATGCGAGGAAGTTAGTGGATCAATCAAGCATATCACTTGCTGTGCCTGAAATAATTATGGTGGAGAGGCTCAACGCGTCGTCGAGATGCACAAGCGGTTGAGAAGATCACATATAGATCCAGCCAGATTGATGGTGGACACGAATAACACATTTCAAGATGCCAGGGGGTTAAGCGCCTGCACAACCCAAGGAATTGTTGGCCAAAAAACATGGATGGCGCGTCTAATATTTTTATTGATAATTCCTCCCCATGGTTTCTATGGCTTCTAGTAAAACTACCTTTTTCTCAGAAGGAAAAAAACCTGTCCTTGGTATTCATTAATAGAATCAAAGGGAATCTAACTGTGCCATCCCAGAGTATGGGTTACAATCAAATAATGTCTAGGAGGGAGATCTGATCGACTATATACCAAGAACAAGTATAAACACTTCTGAGCTGCAAAAAGGGGTGAAACAAGGGTCATTCAGCTCAACTCAAATAGTATAACCCAGTCAAAGTTCTAAAGGGGAACTGTCCATCCATACCATCTCTACCGTGAACATATCTTCATAGAGCTGCTATCGAAATCTGCCCACTCCAAAACAAGAAAAAAAGTTTCCATAAAGAAATAAAGGAGAACATGATCCTGCACCTAGCTCAAAAGAGCTTGACATTGTCATGAGAGACCAAAAGGCCTTCAAAAAGTGTTGAATAGAAACCCATACCAGGAGCCAAAGAAAGGGAAGTCTTCGATAGAATGTCTGCGAGCTGATTATGTTCACGGTAGGTATGGGAGAAGGACAGGGGTAAAAAGGAAGCACAGAGTATCCTAGTGTCCATGCACTAGTGACAGATATCAGGTGGTGAGAGGGCTTCAGTTCCCTTAGCCTAATTTATAATGATAGAGGAATCTCTCAAAATGTTAAGGGTGGGTATCCCCATCAACTAGGAAATGTGAAGAAGAGCCCAAAGCCCTATCAGTTCTGCTTTAGTGTTGGTACAAGTTCTAGTAAAACTACCTTATCCCCAAGCTGTTACCTTTACCTCTCGGGTATACTAGAGCGATTTTTCGCGTAACAGTATAAAGCACGAAGGAGCCCCCTACGTGGAAAAATAAAAGGGTAGTCATTCCGCACATGCACAAACCATATACATACATGTGTCATGTGTTCCTATCCACCTCATTTGAAATCTCCCATACTCATCAAATCATGGTCTGCCAACTATCAAAGTTAAAATCTTATTTCTACTAGTAAGAGGGGTCTGGCATTTGACGGGAAAGGTGCCCATCATGAGGCATTTTTTCTGTCTTTTACAGCTTAAACATTTGATCACCTGTCCATAGTGAAGGTTAAATATTTGATTACCCATGTAGAGTGAAGGGAAAGCTAATAATATAGCAGTATATTTGACAATTAGTTATTTTTTGAAAACATTAATTTTATAATTAATATTACTGAATATATGAAATTTTTTTTTTTTTAAATTAAACATCTTTATTTATTTTTGTATTTTTCTCAAAGTCTTTGAAATTTATTTTATTCATTATTTATTATGTTTGAATTTAAATAAGGTTTTGGGATTTTCCTATTTTAAAGATGAAGAGATTTAGATTTTTTTGTCTTCTTGATTTTTCGTACAAAGAGTTCACATTTGTGCATATATAGACATGGATTTTGACTTGATAGACATTGTCATTCACCATCATCATTTTAATTTAAATGTATACCATAAAAGCTATCATGTCTATCCCAATATTATTGAGTGATTTTATTTATTTACCTACTATCTTCATAAGTTATCTTCTTCCATTTTGTATGTATGTGGCCATGAACATGGATTTTTCCTCTTTATCCAACTAACAATTATTAATAGTTACAAGGGACATGGATTTGTTATAATTCTCAAAATAATGTCAGTAAATTTCCTTAATATACCATGCTTGCATGTGGTCATATAAGTGTGTATTGTTTTCTAGTTTTAAAGGTTATGATATTTAATGAAACATCATCAGAGATGATCTATCTTGTTTGCAGACTACTCCAAAACCCTATGTCTAATGACTAGAGATGTCATATAAAAGGTGCTCTATTTTCCAAACCTTCCCTCGTTAGAGTTCTTGGATGAAGGAGTCTAATCCACATCCTACTAGGCCATGAAACCCTTTGAGAGAGAACATATTTTATCTTAGGACTTGAAGGAGGGTGTAATGTCCCTTCCTTGAAGGACATTAAAAGTGTTGACCTTGTCAGTTCCTAGGGGTTACAATTTGAATTAATTAAATTATGCATAGGGAGTTTTGATTATTTAAAACTATGGAGGCATGTACTAGATTAATTTCTAAATTCTCATTATTTGTATGTAATTATTTAATTAATATGAAAAATAATAACATGTGGGAATGAGTTGTCAAGACGGGAGGGAGAATCAAGCAAGCCAACTTACCTAGGATGAAACATAGCAACTCTACATAAAACTGGAAAAATCAATATGTCATAAAAAAGATGGAAACTGTCAAAATCAAGGAAAAGAAAGGCAATTTTAAAAGAAGGAAAGTACATGAAAAGTAGTCATTCACAAAGTAGAAAAATTTTGGTTAAAGGATGGAAGTAAGGAAACATCATTAGTCATAAAGAAGGAACATTTTTCTCAAGGAGGGTACAATTTACACTTTGGGTTGAGTGATGTAAGTAGGGAACATCATCTAAAGGATTAACTTGCTAATTTCCTCAAGGAGGATGCATTCATGGCTTAGGGTTAGGGTTTGAAAGTGGGTAACTTGCCCAATAGGTGGATGACTTGATAAAAAATTCAATCACTATATAAAATAATGCTTCCAAATACATTTCAAAATTTTTGATAATTATTCTTTTGATGTTCAGTGAAGCATATCTTCCTTATCTAAGTGATGTGCCTCAGCTACCTTGGGTGATGTGCCTCAAGATTTCCCATTCTCTTTTCTCTTCCATTATATTCTATAGTGCAGCCACATAGATATAAGGATAATCCATTGAATACCAAAATCTCACAATCAGGATTGTGAGATTGGTGCCGAGTGTTTGTTTCAAGCCTCAAATATTCAGTTTTGGGTACCATTGAGGGAGATCAGCTCCTCCAAGATCTTAATAATATTATTCTATTATTTTCATCTTTCTTATCTCTGATATACAGTAATATTTCTTCTCAAGGATGTCATAATGCCAAATTTTCTGTGAGAGAGTCATTTCTATGCTCATTTAATGATCCTTTTGTAAGTTTTCATGTACTGACAATGATCCCATGGAAAAAATAATGATATATGAGTTTCATACTATTTAATTTGGTCTAAAAGACCTATAATATTAATTATTTGCATATATGATAAGTTATAGTAGTAAAATTTACCTTGCTTTCTTACCTATGCTCATTAACTGGTTAAAATTAACTAGTTTTACGGTTTCTGAATCCATGAGAGTTATGTATTCTTAAAGTTCATTCTGTAAGTTTTTGTAGGTCATAAACGCACCCTAGAAGCCAACAAAACTCACAGAAATTGATTTAGTTAAGGTTGTACAGTGCTTGTGAAGCCTCCCTTGTGTAAACAATATCTAGTCCAAATTCCTATTTTTTCCCCAAACTCCCTCAAACTCTTCCAAACTATTACAGAATTGTTCTAAACCTACTTACTTGGATATTTTATTCCTAAAAGGAGACTTATAACTCTGATAATATTTTCTTAGCCTTGGTTTCTTGGAATTGACTGTGCAGATCTTAGTTTGCATCGATTGGGACACCTAGAAGCATGGTAGTAGACTTCATCTTGGATGATGCTTGAAACCTAAAATATCCCAACATCCATGTGCTTAGGGATCTGAACTTTCAATCTCCAAATCTATCTTTTGGTCTCTCCCATTAACCCTCTCCAATCCCAGTACAATTCCCAATTTTTACTAAAAAATTTGCCCACTTGTCAACTATTTCTCTGTAATATCTTTATTTAGATATTCTCAAATAATCCGAAATAAACCCATGATTTCTGAAATAACCTACATATTGAATAGTTGATAAATATATTGATGAAATATGATTGTTACAAATTATTTCCGCCTCTTATATATAGCTTAGGCATTGTCTTTGAAAGGTCATGTCTTTTTAGTATTATACCTATTAATGACTATTAATTATTATTAATTATATTATATTATATTTATTATTTATTGTTATTATTTAAGTTTGTTACATTGCCTCTATCTTATAAAGTATTTTTCCTGCAAACATTATAATGTGGTCGCACCGTTCCTTGTGACATCGTAGCTGATGAAGCATGGACTCAAGTGACAACCGGGGTCTTCGACCAAATAATAAATGGACCAATATCCTGTATGAATCTCAACGCTGTAATAATGTAGCTGAAGTCGAGCATGTGAGACACAACCAACCCGAAAGGCACTAACGATGCCTTTCAAGTGGTCCAAAGAACTCATCAATTAGGTGGATGAAACCATGATACAAGGACCTCTAGGTTTATCCTCTAGAATAGATGTGTTGACGTCGACAGAGGGAGACCTGCAACTAACAAGGAAATGATGTTTCCTTGATTATAAGAGAGAGGGGGATAACCAAAGATGTGGAACAATGAGGGGACTGACACACTGAATGGGGAATAGGGGTAGGGCAGTACGGAGGACTCAAACTTCCTTTGTTCAGAGTAATATGGAAGGGATGACCTGGAAACAAATGATACCAAGTCATGGGAAAGGGATCATAGTTGAGAAACTGGGGAGATAACTACAATGGGAAATACTTGGGGGAGCAACTGGAATAGTGATATCCAAGTGATCCAAGGGAGACTCATCGCAGAGTACTCTAAACAAAGGAGACCCAATGGGGGAAATCTACCATAATGTGATATCATATATATGTGGTGGCACCTAAAGACACCTTTTGGGACTTCTTCAAAGTTTAAGGAGAATGAAGAAGGAATAGAAGTAGGCTCAATATGATACTATGTCATGGATTTTTATTGAGCTTGAGATGGTAAATTGTCGATGGTGTTTTCATGTTTATAGATTTTGAAAATAGGAAGAAGACTCTAGTGTGGTCTCTTTTTCATATGGTAGTCTCTTAAGCCCAAAAAATTATAAAAAGTGTACAAAGGATAGCTCTCCCAACCACAGGGGAAGAGAGAATTCTTTACCATAGGTAGTCCAACTAAGATGGAAAAGGTTAAACCTATACTGACTGGATGATCATTCAAATACTTTTATGAGCATGAACGAAACCAAGTTTGCTCGAAAATATTTTCTTGATGAGAGGGATGGAAAAGAGCTGAAAGACAACCCATAATGAGATTTTTCGTAAGTTACGGTCCCAATGCTCAACAAAGCGTCAAAGGGTACAAAGGGAAACATTCATAGATGGAATGTGATAGGGTAGTCCTTTTCTTGTGATAGTCTACATAGTCCGAAAAAGGAGATAAATGAGTCCACATAGACACCCTTCCAAATAATTTAACGAGCGTGAAAGGGGATCTTTTCATTCTTTTAGGAGTCATAAAATATCTTAACAGAAACTTTGTAATGGTTATTCAAGCAAAGAGGAAGTGTTTGATGATCCAATAGAGGTTATGTTCTAAACATGGCTGATATGAATAACAGTAGAACACTGGTGGAGCCTCCTTGTGGGACAATGTATGGCGGTAAAATAAGGCCAAGTTTGCATTATGAATGGAGCTGAGGCTCGTGGATATGCCATTACATGCATGGGGTGATTCATGTGGTGGAATGAAAATCGAAGTGACTCTTGGAAATGGCCCAAATAGTCCATGGGAGAGATCGAGACATGGGTCTTGTCAAAAGATAAAGGATGGAAAATTGAACCCGATGGTGTGAACGTCGTTGCAAATGGACACTAGATGACTCTATGGTGTATGGAATAAAAACTAGACCAAATTGAGGCCTATAAACAAGGGGGGCCACATGACACTTGTTATTTTCATTATGCAATGTTGAGTTGGAGTGGAAGGCCCTAGAACACAAATGTTGATTTCTTTCGATTGGACCAACGGTTTTTCGATATGTGACTTGCACATAAGATCTCTCCTCAAACTTGTCTTTTCAGTGGATCTATTTATGGTTTTCCTCACTCTAGGGGCTTTGGACGAGCCCAAAGGGTTCTTGGGGCTAGGTTGCGCTTTTCAAGGGAAAAGGAGTAACCCAGGTCGCTATTATTGGGAAGACATGGTCGACCTGGTTGCATCTGTCGGGGAGACAGGCATGACCCAGGTCGCACTTTTCAAGTGGATGAGAGTGAACCAATCACACTTGTTTGTCTTTTTTGAGTGACTTGGGTCACACAAAAAGGTTAAACAGGTGCAACCTATCCTAGAATAATGGTTTTTTACATGATTGGGTTTGACAGGGACTGTATGTATGTGCATGATGCCTTGAGTCACATGGAAATAGTGAGATATTGGGGACCTCTGAGGGGAGGTACATGGTGATCTGACGGTACAAGATAAACTCGCCCATTGTGGGTTGTGGAAGTTCTTCCATATCCCATTGATGCGTTCATCAAAATTGTTGCTGGACAAGCTTATGAGCTACTAGGACCAGGAGGCTAAGTGCTTCATGATCCAGGGTGAGCATCTGGAGATCACCCTCCATGATTTATACCTTTTGATTGGCCTCCCAGTACTAGACGTGATCAGAGACACTATTTTGAATCTCCCACGAGGAGTGTCGATGGATGAACTCTGTGATGGGAATTGTTATGCCTCATCATTTGTGCATATGTTATACATACTGGTGTGCGACATCGAGAGACTGGATACTTGAGCAGTGGCAGCCATGGTGCTGCGCATACTAGCGTCGACTGGGCCGTACAATATCTCAGGAGGTCAGCTCCAGATGGTGGAGAGCATGCTGAGGGGAACCTACTATGGGTGGGCCCAGATGTACTTGACTATGGTTCGACATGGGTTGAGTCATGATAGTTCAATGGGAGGGGATTTATTTTCCCCCTCACTCTTGTGATCATTCTTCTTTGAGAGTTTTCCTACACTATGACCACATCTGGTGGTGCATGAGGGGGGACCTTGCAAGCCCCACATGAGGAGGTGGTGGGAGATGATGATTAGGGAGGGAGGCGACTAGGTGGGTCATTTCTTCACTTGGGAGCTCTTCGCACAGTGGAGGAATCTTCCAGTACTTATAGAGGACTATCCATATGCTGGGATGGATTACTGAAGAGACCTGGAGATGCCTCAATCTCTATGACAAGTCTAGGGACCCGATGGTACATATACATTATGCTTCTTGTGGTTGCATTCATATATAGTTTACTAGCTTAGTGTATCCAGTTGATGTGTGTGATAGATATTGATGACATACTATGTGAATGTGTATATGTGGTGTTACCACTCAAAATTTACCTCAGGTTATGGAAGGAAATCTCAAGGTAACACCATAACCACTTTAAGAAATAAAACTGGCTTTTTCCTTTCTAGAGAGAGATCTCTCACTGATTTTTATTACAAGGCTAGATATGAAAATAAAATAAAGATTCAAATTATATTTTTGGTTTAAATAGGGAAAGTAAACATTGGGGTATGGATTCGAAATATAAAATGAATGAAACACAAAGTTGTTTGCATAGAACCTCAACAAAGGCAAGATAGTTACGCAATTACTGTCAAAATGTTGATTGTCTGGTGATAGAAAAGAAACTAGAACAACCCATCAATACATAGCACCATAAGATGAATTCTACATTAATTTTAGTTGAAAGGATTTGTGAATATTTGAAATAATAGACAGAGCATAAACATGTATGATTTATGAACCAATAAACACTCATTTCAAAAATGAAAGAAAACATAATGGAAGGTAAAAGAGGAAAACATCCACAAGGAAAATAAAGTATAGACTATAATAAGAAATAACACATGAATCTTTGATGAAAGCCCATCATTTGGATCTGTAATCTCTATTAAAAATAGGTCTCAAAGTACATAACTCAAAATCTCATGGGTTCCAACCTTTTTTCCATACAACTTAGAGGTTCTTATACATTGCTCCATGAACTGAAAATAAAATTGTCTTCTAAAAATAGGCTCAACCACCTTTACATGTGTCAATCGACACTTCTTAACTAATAACAACTTCTAGAAAATAAACTAGTGCCTAATAACTATTATTCAGCATTCAATGCTCCATAATCTTCATGTCTTCAAGTATGCAATTTATATTTGGTTCTCCCAAACTTTTCTACGGTCTTCCATTGGTCGGCTGAAGGTAGCTCCAAAGCAGACATTTATTTTGACAATAATCGCAATTCAATATGATCCATGTAGGAATAATACTGTAGATGTGAACATGCCTCTTTAAAAGCAAAAAATATTTCAAATTCATCAACCAATTTATCAACAATTGTCCTTATAGACAGGGATTGGTTCATATCAACGAAATTGGTGTGATCCAATCTGTATTCAATTAGATTTTCATGATATTCCTTCTGGGTTAGAATTCCTCCCTTCTCTTCCCAAAATAATGGGAGTCCCTTTTTAAATAAAGGATCAAACATGTCAATAAAAAGCTTTACTTGATGTGCCATAATATCAACTGTATCCTGGATTGTGTCTAAGTGGTGATATTTATTTACTACTTTCCTGGTCATAATTGAAATTATATCCTTGATGTTTTCTTTCTTCAAATCATCCTCTAACAAACCATTCAAAAAGTTGATGGCATTATTGGCGTAGTCAACTAGATTCTTATTCATTTTTTCCCTTTCTACTGCAATAATCGGCCTGGATGAATGTACCACCACTCCTTTATCCAATATATAGTCAAGGTAGGTCCTGAACTTGTCTACTTATGCAATAATAACATCCCAAATAATATGTTTTGTTCCTTGTATTGATGCTTGATGTGTAACTTTCTTCATTAATTTATTATTTTTGGTTTGCAATTCCTGGCATTTGGCCTCCCAAGCTTGAGATTTAGCTTCCCAAGTTTTCCTCTCTTGTTCTCTTATAATCGATTTAATTGTAAATATTTTAGGCTAACTTGTGACATAGCCTGGAGAATGTTATTCTCACTGGATTCAACTATAGGAGGAATAATCCTGCCCTCAATTTCTTTTTCATTCTCCTGTAATTTCCTTTGCATTTCATCATATTTTTGTTTCATATTAAACTCACTCTCTACCACCAGAGCCATGTATTTTTTCCACTGTTTCTCTTTATCAACAAATTTCAATAATTTAGCTTTGCAATCAGTGAGCTCATTATTCATGCTTTCCTTTTCCTTCTCTATTTCAGTTAATTCATGTCCTTGTATCAGCTGTGGAGCAGGTATTTTTAGTTTCGTTTTTAGCAATTGGATATAATTATCCTTTTCTTTTAACAACTTTTGTATTCCAGCTCCCTTGTCATCTTGGATTTCAGTAGCCAGTAGATCTGTCTGTAACGTCTTTATTTGTGTCTAGTGGAATTGTTTCTCCACCTTTTCATGTCTCAACTAATTTTCAATTTTTATTTTAGTAGTATGCAACTTTGATAATCTCAAAGTAGACTTCAACAGATCAGTAAACAAAATATCCCATGTTTTCTTGTGCAAATGTATCATGTCTGGGATAGGGATATTTTCCAAGTCCATTTTCATTTATGCAACTCTGGTCATGGTTGCCAAGGCCAAGTTTAGAGTATTTTGGGAATAGTCTCTAACAAAAAAAAGGGATACAACTTTATTAGAAATATTCCTCACTTATGAATACAACTTCAAAGTTTCCTCTGAAGTTATATATTTGGTTTCTTTGTATTTCTCCAACAAATATATCTTGCTTTTGAATTGAGATGTGGAGTCAGCTGGTGTGTCAGCAAATGCATACTTCCTCACCTCAAAAGCAGGCCCTATTACTTTGATATTTTTCTTTCCTTTGTCTTCATCTATAGTATGGACAAGTTTTCCTTCTGCTTCTTAGGAGTTCTGGTAGTGTCCTCCTCTTCAATATCCATAGCATCTAAAAATTCTTGCTTGTTGGTCCTTTCTGAATGACTGGACAAAGGTGTGATGTTCTCAGCTGCTGAAATTAACTTGGAAATGTCAAGCAGTAATGAAGAAATCTCTCTTACATAAGAATTTGAAACCTCTTGCATGTTAGTATCCTTTGAAGTTTCCTTTGGATAATCAAACCAATTTGCAACATCAACAATTTACTCATGCTCAAAAGGATTCCTTTTTAGAGCTTTTCTTCTATTTGAAATAACATGATGGGGATCATAGTTAACAACAACTTCTGTCAAAAATACCATACCTTTTAGTGAACTCTGAATCATTGGCAATGCAACTTTATTTTTTATGGTAAATGGGACAACAACCCATGGATACTTGATTTCAGTAGACTTCTTAAAATTTAAGAAATGTTTAGTCTCTACTATTATCTCTTGTCTAATGAATTCCATGGAGAACACTCTTGGAGTCAAGAAACCTGGAAAAATATAAGGTGGATGAATGAAACCATATAACCTCATCATTGTTCCATACTCAAACATGAACCAATCACCTATCCTTTTCTCTGTAGAAAGCTGAAATATATTTCTCATGTTTGGCAGTACCCTGGGAAGCTTCTTTTGAAAAATATCATTATACACTTCTAACATGAGGAAGATCCTAAACTTGGTGTAATATTCATTCATTTCTTTAGTCAGTACCATCTCTGGTAGCTACATATTTTCCTCGTTGAAGAAGAGAAACATTTTCAATAATTAAGACTGAAATATGAAAGTCTTTGTCTTGTGGAAATCCATTAACTAAGAATAAATGTTCTCAGTTAAGAATTCATCAAACTTAAGGCATGAATCTTGTACCAACTGAATGGACTCATCAAACTCGACTAGACAAGTACGCAAGAAAAAAAGTAGACTCACAAGGGGCTCAATAATGTACTTGTCCGGGTCTAAACCTCAAAAATGACTCAACAGGGTTACAACTCACTGGCTTTCTTCATTCAAAAGGGTAGCATCAACACGAAATGGTTGGTCTAATAGCTCGACATCTGATTTGAAACACTTCTTGAAAAACTCTTGCTTATTTTCTACTATAGACTCTCTAAAGCACTGGACTATATATTATTCATTGTAATCCTTAGCTTTCAGGGTAAATTCATTAGGGACTAATAGGGTTTTTCTAATGACCAGAGAATTAACATGACAAAATATTTTGGAGTTGGTAATATCCATTATAACTCTTTCAAAAAGAGAATAATTATTGGCACACCAATCAATGAATTATGGGCAATTCAGGGCTTGGTTAGTAGCAAAAAAGTGAAAATAATATGGGTAAATATTGTGAATTTTAGTTCCATGGTCTTTAAGCAGTTTTAACCTCTGCTTAACAATATAAATTGGTCCATTTAACAGAATTGTATCAAAACCTCGGTATCTCTATCTTCAAACAACTCTTCCACCTTCTGATGTTCTACATTCTGAGCTTCTACACTTTCCACTTGGTCCATTTCATATAGTTTCATAAGGGACAAAAATATTACCTGGTGTTTTGACAAGTGGCCAAAGGACGCCGTATGAGTTGGATTCTTTCGCACTATTATTAGCTTTCATTTTCTGATGCAGGAGAATAAAATAATACCCTGATTTCATGTGCACGGTCTTTTAAAAAAAAATTATATTCTTATCCATCTTGCATCTTCTGTAATAGAAACAATTCTCATCTTCCATCCTTCCTCACTAATTCTACATCTTCGATCATTTTTCCAACTTAATCTTCCATCTCCCTCCAATACAATGTTACCCCCTTATCTTCCTTGCAGCTCACAATCTGAGATTAAACTGTAACCATGGATCTAGATACGACCTTTTCTAAGTCATTGATCTTCTTTTACTTTAACCAATTTCGCAATTTTTTTTCCATATTCAGAGTGAGCCTCTCTCTCTTGAGAAATGATATTGAGCCCTAGATATTTTCCCAAATGAAATCTACACGATTGATTCTATCCATCCTTTAACTTCATTTCGCAGCCTCCACCATTCTATTTCTCCTCGCATCTTAAAACTGCGAAATAATCCTTAGCCGTAGATCTTGATATATGATAAATATTAACTGTCCAATGATGCAACTCTTACCAGATTTCTCAATCTACCATCTTGATTAACTCCTTGCTTGTTCCCATTGTGAGATCAATTTGGACCATAGATAAAAAATCTGCCAAGATCTCTACCGTTCAAAAGTGCATAACCTACAAGATTTCGCAGCCCCAAAATATTTTTTCTTCCGTGCTTGTTGTGACTGTGAAATGCATATCCACTATAGATATATTCCACTCAAGATCATGGTCGTTAGAATATGCGAGTCCTACGAGATTTCACAGATTGAGAAACTTAATTACCCTGTGCTTGTTTCCGTTGCGAAATTCATATCAACCATAGATCTGCAACATCATTAGATCTCAACCATTGAAATTTGAAGAGTATAACATATTTCGCAATCCTGCATAATTTATTTCTCTGCACATGTTTGCTCGGTGAAATATTTGTGTACCGTCGATCTACCTCCATATGTCAATTGTAGCCGGGTTTTCACCCTAGCTACGAGCAAAAGCACCTCCCTTTCGTCTATAGGAAAAAAGGGTAGAGTTTAATGGAAAAGATCTAGCTGCAAATAAAATATTAGTAACACAGTAAACAATAAGAAAAAACTACTAAACTAAATAAATAAAAATGAGACTGGTATACCTTCTGTTTTCCTTGAAAGTGGGCCACCATTCCCTTATTTGGAATGATATCGCCTCTCCACAGGTTTGTTAGTATGGAGGGTTCCTCAACATACAGGATGGGAGGAGCCGAAGAAATGGAATGATTGGAAAATGAGGTGAGTATTTTGAGAATGATGGCTTCTCAACATACTCACATAAATATAATAATGACAGAAGGAATCAGTGAATCTTGTGATGGAGACCTCCATGCTATTTTATAGTTTTTTCTTGTCCTTTTCACTCTTTTAGGGTTTTGGACCCTAATTAGGGTTTTGAGCCCTATTTAGGGTTTTAAGCCTCTTTTTATGTTTTCTAGCTCTTTTGGGGGTTTTAGCCCCTTTGTGAGCTTTTTAGCTCTCTTGTGACCTTTTTAGCCTTTTTTTGGGGGGGGGTTAGCTCTTTTTGAAATTTTTGAGCTTTTTGAGAGAGAATAAGGTTAAACCATAGTTGTGGAGGTAAAAAATGAGGGGGAAAAGGCAGGAAAAAGATGTCTACATGTTTTTTTAGGCCATGTAGATCTAGTTGAGCAATTTTTTGCGTTGACAGATTGCAACTTGATGTGTGAGGGAAGGAGCTCATCGTATGGCTGAGAGACATCATAGGATCATTGGGATAGTGGAGAGACTTGTGAAGAAGTAGTGCTTCCACATTTGAGACATGGTGGATTTTGGTTTTTGTATTAATATTGGTTCCCAACAATGGGTGAGATACAAAGAATATGTGACATGTATATAGACGAGGTGGGCATACCCATGCTCATAACAATGTCAAAAGAATAAATAATGGGATCAAGGCTCAAAAAATATGGGAGTTGATCAATGCATATACAACTGATATTACATAATGGTGGCCTCAATGAGAGGCTGAATATAATATTGATATGAAGAACATATATATAGGAACCATCACATTCTCATGGAATGCAATATATACACAATTGATGCTCTATTGGATCTGGAAGTTTACATAACTGTAGGGACTCGCTAACAGAGAGTTAGAATCTTAGTGATACAATATTCCGCATCAATCATGAAGCTATACTGAATCACTGCTCTGGGGGCTTCTGAAAACTGTTTCCAATGCAACCCGACAATCACAAGGGACATGAACCTATTTGGGTCCCTGAATAGAATCACCAATATGTTAGAGTTAGGGGACCACTAGGGTCTTTGACCAAATACTGCACAGACCAATACCCTGCATGAATCTCAATAGTACGATGATGTAGGTGAAGTGGAGCACGTGAGACACAACCATCTCGAGAGGCAGTAATGAATCCTCTCAAGTGGTCGAATTAACTCATTGATAAGGTTAATGAAACCAGGATACAAGGACATTTGGATATATCCTTTGGAATAGATGTGTTGTCGTCGACAAAGGGATACCTACAAGTAATCAAGGCAATAAGGTTTCCTTGACGAGAATCACGAGGGGGATAACCAAAGTTGTGGGACAATCTAGGGACTAGCACACTGAATGGGGGAACAGGGGAAGAGGGAGTAAGGGGGACTCAAACTTCCTTTATTCAGAGTATGACAGTAGGGCTGACCTGGAAGCAAATGAAATTGACTCATGGGAGAGGGATCATAGCTGTAATACCGAGAATGTAACGACAGATGGAAAATACCGAGGGAGGTAACTTGGACTATCGATATCCAAGGGATCCAAGGAATACTCATCGCAGCATACTTTGAACAAAGGAGACCCAATGGGGAATGCTTTCGAACTATAATATATGGGGTGGTGCCTAAAGCCACCGTTATGACATGATATCGTGGAATTTTAGTGATCCCGAGAAAGTAAATGCTCGATGGTGTTTTCAATTTCAGAGAGTCTGAAAATAGGAAGAAGACTCCATTGGGGTCTCTTTTTCGTTGATAGTCTCATGTGTCTGAAAAAGGATTAAAGTGTACATAGGAAATATCTCGTACCATTTTTGGGGGATAAGAGACTTCTTTACCATTGGTAGTCCAAGCAAGCTGGAAAAGGTTCAACTTACACTAACTCGACGGTCATCCAAATACTGTTATGAGCATGAACGAAACCAAGTTTGCTCGGCAATATTTTCTTGATGAGAAGGCTGGAAAAGAGCTTAAATACAACCCATGATGATTTTTTTTGTAAAGTTCGGTCCCAATGCCCGAGAAAGCATAAAATGATGCAAAGGGAAACATTCTTGTCTTGAGTGTGCCGAGGTGGTCCTTTTCTTATGGTAGTCTTCATAGTCCGTAAAAGGAGATAAATGAGGCTATGTAAACTCCCTTTCAAATAATTTAATGAGCATGAAAGTAAGAAAGCGTGATCGATGATCTTTACATTCATTTAGGAGTCAAAAAATAGCTTAGCAGAAACTCCAAAATGGAGACTCTTGTGGTGGTATGCAAATCGAGGTGGATTTTGGGAGTTGGCCCAAAAATTCATTCTGAAATCATGAGACAAGGGTGTCATTAAAAGATAGAGAATGGAAAAACAAATCCGACAGTGAAAACGACGTCCCAGATGGACTCTATATGACTCTGCAATGCTTGAAAGAAAAACAGACCCAATGAGGCCTATAAATAGGGGGGACCGCATGACATGTGTAATTGTTACTGTTTAGTGTTGATTTGTAGTGGAGGACCCCCGAGCTCTTTCACTAATTTCATTCATTTCGACTGGTGAATTTCTGATTTGTGACTTGCAGGTAAGAGCACTTGTCCAAACTATCCTTTTTATTGGTTTAGTTTTGTTTTCAGCTCACCCAGGAACCCCTGCCGAACTAAAATGGTTTGACCGAGCTGGGTCACGCTTTTTGAAGGAAGAGTGACGAACTGGGTGGCAATTTTTGGTCAAACAGTTGCAACCCAGTGGCACCTATCAAGGAGATAGTCGTGACTTGGGTCGCACTTGTTTGGCCAGAAGGTGTGACTCAGTCATGACTGTTCATGGATTAAGTGCGACTTGGGTCACACATATTGGATGAAAAGTCACGACTTCATCCTTCAGATGAGTTTTTGTATGTGAGATTATGCCTGATAGAGATTTTTCTACTGTGCAGGATGGATCGACTTGTGTGGAGGGAGCGGGATTGCAAGGACTTGCGGAGGTAGGCCATGAGGAAGGCAGGTGTGTGGGATATGCTAGACTGTAGTGGATTTCTCAAGTACTTGCAGGTTCCCCTGATGTAGACCTTGCGACTGCTACTAGAGACTTTGGTGGGTTTTTTAGGATATTGGGGCATAGTGCTTCATTATCCAAGGCAAACATCTTAAGATTACATTGCAGGATGTGTACTTTTTGATTGGGCTCCTGATGTTGGGAGTGATTGGAAATACGACACCAAAGCTCTCACACGGGGAGACTCTGGATGATCTCTGCAAGAGGCATTGCTATGCCTCTGGTTATGTGCATGGGTCATATATTTTGATATGCGACATTGAGAGTCTCTCGAATCAGGCAGTTGTAGCAATGGTGCTATGGATCTTGGGGTCATCTGGGACCCACAAGATCTCCAGGGGGCAGCTCCAAATTGTGGAGTGCATGATGGTGGGAACCTACTATGGGTGGGCCCAGATGTATCTGACTGTGGTTCGATATGCACTAAACCGTACTAGAACTGCGAGAGGGGAATTCTGTTTCCCCTCATTCTTGTGCTCCTTCTTCTTCAAGAGGATGTTGACTCTTCAACCACACTTGGCAGTGTGGGATGGAGGGCCTCAGGAGCCGCAGATGTGGAGATGGTGTGAGATGATGGTCCGTGAGGGAGGAAACTTAGTGGGACATTTCTTTACTTGAGAGCTACTCGCACAGTGGAGTCATCTCCCAGTCCTCATTAAGCACTACCCATTTGCATGCATGGACTACACGGGAGACCTGGAGTTGCCCCGACCTCCAAGATAGGCCTAGGGACAAGATGGTATGTTTAAATGATGTTTTATGTGTTTACATGCATATATAGTACACTAGATTATTGGTATCTAGTTTTATATTGATGATATATACTGATGATGTACCGTATGTATATGCAGATGTTGGACCACGACTGCCTGCGGGTTACAAGCGACGAAGGGGGAGGGTGGAGGGGGTGGACCCACCTGCTCCCATGGTACCTTGCAGTCACTCCGTTGTGATATTGAGCATCTTCTAGATGGTGTTATCGATGGTGGTTGGCATCATTTGGAAAATGATCTGATTTCTTCTTGCTACCGTACGCCTCCTGAGTGTATCCCCTTGATGAGGAGGATCACAGTCACGGTAGAGTGCATTCGAGGGGCGACCGAGGGGGATGTGCTGATAGAGGATGAGGATAGCTCTAATGAGGAGGAGGAATCATAGGAGGAGATATATTCAAAGGACCAGGATGAGGATTTTGACTCTGATAAGCATCTAATGGAGCTGTCCCTAGTGCGGTGGTGCACTTAGGATTTTTGTATTGCTATGTATACTCAGCTGAGAAAGCTTGTGGGGCTTCTCATTTTGTACTAAAAATTTTATGACATGATATATATGTAGGATAAATAATGCATCCTTAGTACCTTATTTTAACACCTTAGTCAAATTTATTGCATTTTTGCATCAATACACTAAGGCTTTGGACTTAGGGTGCTTAGTTGGACCAATAACCAGCTAAATTGGTGCATTCACACCCACATGAGGGCTCCAACTCAGTAAACCATCCACATGTGTGCCCTCATCATTGCTGTTGCACTCCCATTCATTGAATGTGGACAGTTTTGTTGACCAAGCGTGCTATAGGGAGATTTTGTCTAATTTTGGGATGATTTGGTGCATTTAATGCCACCTAGAGCCTCTAACCCACCTATTTTTCCACACCCATGAATACCAAGGTGTTATTATGACCCCATGTCACCTCAACCATGTCCACAAAGCAATTTGTGACTGTTTAGGCTGATTTGTGGCTCCATTGGTCCACTTAGGGGGCATTGAGGTCAAATTTCATCATGACACTTGTACTTTCCCAATTGGATTCCAGAGCCACTCAAATTTTCTCCAATGTATTATAAATGTGTAACATAACATATAAATGATGTATGATAATAATATGATGAGAAATTAGCACCACACCATTGACATGTGCTATTCCATGTATTTTTTGTCTCTTTGATTGTTTCTCTTGCACATTTTGTCAAACACTTCATGTGTGAACATTGTTCTAGATCCTAGATCTGATTAAGAAGTAAATTATTACATGGTATCAGAGCTGAGGTCTTAGGTTCAATTCCCAAGAGCTACGCCGGAGGCGGGGTGTTGGAGTATCGGTACAACCTCCACATGGTATAACCCTCACACCTCTGGGAATATAAAACAAGTGGACTAAACGCCACTCCTGGTGATAGGGCCTTGTGTTGGGTTTCAAATGTTCACCAACATCTACATCTTTTGGTTTTAATGGAAAACCTTACATGGTATCAACAATTTAATCAAAAATATTTATTAAGGCCTTGGCAACTAAGGCACAAGTCACCTTTTACAGCAAATTTTATTGATCCATGTAACTGAGGTAAGGATTAAGGGGGCATGTAGGAGAAATAATACATCCTTAGTACCTTATTTTAACACCTTAGTCAAACTTATTGCATATTTGCATCAATACACTAAGGTTTTGGACTTAGGGTGCTTAGTTGGACCAATAACTAGCTAAATTGGTGCATTCACAGCCATATGAGCGCTCCATATCAGTAAACCATCCAAATTTGCACCCTCATCATTGATGATGCACTCCCATTCATTGAATGTGGACAATTGTGTTGACCAAGAACACTATAGGGATATTTTGTCCAATTTTGGGCTGATTTGGTGCATTTAATGCCACCTAGAGCCTCTAACCCACCTATTTTTCCACACCCGCACATTCCAAGGTGTTATTATGACCCCATGTCACCTCAACCATGTCCACATAGAAATTCATGACTATTTGGGATGATTTGAGGCTCCATTGGTCCACCTAGGGGGGATTGAGGTCAAATTTCATCATGACACTTGTACTTTCCCAATTGGCTACCAAAGCCACTCAGATTTTATCCAATGTATTATAAATGTGTAACCTAACATCCAAATGATGTATGATAATAATATGATCAGAAATTAGCACCAGTCACATGTGTTATTCCATGTATTTTCTGTCTCTTTGATTGTTTCTCTTGCACATTTTGTCAAACACTTCATGTGTGAACATTGTTCTAGCTCCTAGATCTGATTAAGA
Source organism: Pseudotsuga menziesii (assembly GCA_001517045.1). Taxonomy (NCBI): domain Eukaryota; kingdom Viridiplantae; phylum Streptophyta; class Pinopsida; order Pinales; family Pinaceae; genus Pseudotsuga; species Pseudotsuga menziesii. The sequence goes on from LPNX010055173.1 coordinate 53,404, forward strand.
ATTAAATTCTTACAATATATATATTTTGTATTCACGTGGGTGCACTTTTTATTGTTTTGATGTGTCTTTTTTATGATGAAAATGCCTAGATGATGTATTTTACACATGTATGCATGATTAGATGATGATGCATGATGTAGTTTTTCATTTCCTATATGTGATGATGAATATGCCACTCTAGAACGTCATTAGCCATTTGTTCCTCCACACTATTGAGGTTTCTGGGAACATGTGTGAATGTAATGGATTCAAATGTTCTAACCAAATGTTTAGTGTTCAAGAAATTTCTAAAGAGGCAAGGATAGCGTACCCAGTAGTAGTTATTCAACTGGGAGACAAGTAGCTGGGAGTCTAAGAAGACATCAAAGTGACGAATACCCATCTAGAGGGCAGAGACCAAGAGACCAACGACACCATCGTACTCATCCTGGTTGTTGGTAGCAATTCCAACACACATTCCATCGATATGGATCAACTCATGTGATGGGGAATAAACAACCCATGCAGCTGAGGCAATATTCAGAGACCATCTACTTGCTCCATCAGCAAATACGATGTAGCAATGCAAGGTAGGATCCATCTAGAGAAGTCAATAAAACACACTGTGAGACTCATTTTAAGAATGGTGTAAAACAAAAAATAAATATTATACTACAACTAACTCATGGTGGTAATGTTAGGCATAAAACTTGAGGTATAGCCCGTTGCAAGGGTTCTTCAAGGGTTGGCCATCAAAGTCAGCAAGAATATATGCCCCCTTTTTGAAGCAGTGGAGAACGATGTATGGGTCGTACCACATGGATTCAAACTTCCCTTTTCCCAAATTATCATGTGCTTGGTCATAAACAAGGACCATATCTCCTTCGCTAAAGGTGCGAGGGTGGACATGGGAGTCAAAATGTGACTTCGAATGAGTCTTAGCTGCTTCAATTGCTTAGAGCACAACACGACGGTCCTCATTGGTTCATTCAAGTAGGATAAGATGTTCTTCTAATGGCAATGTATTGGGAAGGAGCTCTACGACAAGGCGAACTGACGGAATCTGGCACTCAATGGGAAGTACCAATTCGACACCATGAACTAAGTGGAATGGGTTGAAGCTGGTGGTAGTCTTAATGGATGTGCGGCAGGCCCAGAGGGTGAAAAAGAGCATATGGTGCCAATTGGTTTTATGGTTTTTCACCATCCACTAGAGCATGGTTTTAATGATTTAGTTGACTGCTTCAACTTGTCCATTTCCCTGAGGGTAGTAGGAGAACTAGTACTGTAGGTGGAGCTGCGAAGGGTGCACCTATTGGTGGTGGAACCATATTGGTTGTGCCTAGTTTGAAGGATACCAGTTTCTATAGATGGAGCCATGGCGGGTGCTGCAGGAGAAGGTGGAGGAAAGGGTGTGGTTGTAATCAATCCTTTGAGTGGTAACAGTTTTTGGAACACCATAGGCGGAGGGCCTGGTGGTGTTGGCTTGGGTTGAACCGGTGCTACCGCATTAGTGTCCCATTGAGTTTTTCTCAGGAGAAACTGTTTGATGCGTTCCATATGAGGGAATTCATGAGTATAGCGATAGTAGACGTTGCATAATTTACACAGATGATAAGTATGTAACAAAGTGTTTTGTCCCAGTCAATTAGGCTGTTGGGTGTTTTGTGTTGATGGGTTATCGCCATTGTTCTTAGGAGGATTATCCTGTTGACCTCCTCCTTGTGGTTGGTTGTTACCCCAGTTCCTTGTTTAGTTTTTCTTACCCTGTCCTTGTTGGTTTTTGGGGGTGGGTTGGTTGAGAAAATTCTGCTCAGCAAAAACCTGTCCTATGGAAGTTGGAGGAGATGGGGCAGGGTCCGGAGCAGATTGCATAGGTGGCGCATAGTAGGCTGGAGGAGCTGGAGGAGATACAAATCCAGTCATTGGGACCGAATATGACTGTGCTGGCCAAGTTGGTGCATGAGCGTGCTGATTTGGCATGGGCCGTGCATAAGAGGATGTGGCTTCGGACTGAGCCATCATCCTTGAGTAATCGGGTATCTGGTTTGGTTTTGCAACACTAGGGGTGTTTCTTGGGTGCGGTGACATCATAGGGGGTTCCGCATAGTACTGTGGGTATTGGGAGACAGAACCGATGATGCCATCCACAACATGGGATTCCCCTAATACATCATAGTGAGAGGTGCCGACACGGGGAGCGATTGGTATGATGGTGTATAGGTATCCAGAATGAGTGTATATTAAATCGAATTGTTGGGCCTTCAAGATGGCCTCTTCCTTATATTGGGGACATTAAGAGGCGACGTCCTTGGTTATGGGTGGTAGCAAGGTATTCAAGAACCAAATCAAGGAATATCTTGTCATCAAGTTGGATCTTGCATAGGCTACATCGTCACCACCACTCATGGATGTGGTCGGTGATGTGCGTAGCGGTATTCTGATGGCAAGATAATAATATCTCCATGCCTTCGTCATATCAGATAGGGAGTTGGAAGTACTGTAGGAACATGAAGGGCAACGAAGTGAAATCAGGGTAAGAGGCTTGAGGTAGTTCGATATACCATTTTTCTACAACACCTGTGAGTGTGCATTGGAATAATCTCAGTATGATTGAGTAATCTACAATGGTATTTGACAAGCACCATAGATGAAACAACATAATGTGGTTTTTAGTGCACTCTCCTGTCTTTCCCTCAAACTTGGGAATGTCCAAAGGAAGCTTGGTTGGCATGGGAGGAGAATGGGGTTGATGACTGACTGGGTCATTTGTTAACCAAGCCAAATATGACAAGTTAAGACGAGCCATGAATGGTAGGTTGGACCCGAGGTTGGCTCTGAGGGGATCAAAAATGGCGCCAGGGTTGGCAGGAGTACGATGTCCCTGCATGGTTGGGACACATGAGGTTGACTTCCTACAACGGGGATAGTTGGCATGATTGTGGAAGGGCCACTTCCACTAGGTATATACGGTGGTACTGTTGGAATCGTGGGAGCTGGAGTGGGGCTGCCACTAATGGGTAGAGTACCTACAATAGCAAGCACACTGGTGTTGGGACCACTAGTAGGGATATTAGTAATGATGTGAGGTAGGGAAATCGGTCCACTGCCAATCCCCCCTCCAAAAACGGGATCGATATTTTTTCCATCCATGGGGCTAGATGATATAGTTAATAGATTCGACTTGGATTGATAGGAATATGAGTCAAAATCAAAGGCCGTGTGTCCTTCTAAAGGTGAGGAACTTTGTCGAGGAGGGCCTCAACGGTGACATTCTAAAGACCCAAACTAAGGGGGGTGACCCCTAAGTCGTGAGGAGGAATGTGGTGGTTCATTGGTGGCTTCTGGTAGTAACTGGTAATGAATTTTTCTACCCTGGTTTAAATTGGATTCCTATTGGTTCACATTAGTCACTTGACCACCAAGACTTCCAGAATAAACGCTTTGGATTTTTCCTCACAAGAGTGTATCTAGTCAATCGGAAGGGGGCATTGCCCACTTCGCTTAGCAATTCCTCTCGTTGGCCAGCTACTTTGGCATTCCTGTGGTACTCCTCACAATGCGTTTTAGGGAAAATCCCAAGCATTTTCCACAGTTGTTGTGGTTGACACTTATGTCCCAAACCGAAAGATTATTAAGTAAGTTGGTTACTTTTATGGTTTTTGCTCGGGTTCATGAACTGAGTTTTGTTTGATTACGTGGTGTTAGTATGTGCACTTGTGTATGAAATTGTTACTTTTTTTTTCAATTATGCAATAAACAAATAACACTATCTTCCCTGCAAGGAACAAGCAAAGGGCTTGACCTAAAACATATTTTTAAAGGTAAAAATAAATCAAATCAAAGTGCAAGACAAACTGTAATAATAGGTGACTGAATGTAATTTTTTGCAAAGTAGTAGTGTGACTACCACAACTTTGTATCCTTCAAATCCAAGAGGGAGTGTTGGGTTCTCATAAAAGTGGAAACTAGTCCACCCATAGATCTGTAGGTCACACCCTAAGTGCTTGGTGCTCAACAAGGAGGACGCGAACGCCATGAAACCCCCAGCTATCTCCACTCCCCGTAGCTTCCAAGGCCACTTGTTTTTAATGGAAGATAACAATAACAAAAGTGGATTCCTATCACTAAGCTTACTCAACCCATTTTCGTATCTTAGAAGACCCCGGAGGGTGATGACTGAGTAGAGGAGGGGATAAATAAGAATGCTAATTATAAGCTTTAATAATGAAATACATAATTTAAATTGTAGAAATTAATTCATAAACAGACAGTTCGCTTGTAATAGTTCATACAACAACAACTAGGCCGCTCAGGTAGACAAACCAAAAGTAAAATGACTCAGAAATAGATAGGTCGCTTCTAACTATTGGACAGCGGCAACTGGGTCGCAAAACCAAGCCACACAGTAGCGACTAGGTCACTTCTGCAGCAAAAACTGCCATTACTCTTCCCTGGGAGGCAACTCGCGCTTTTTGATGCTGAATTCGCGACTTGGATTGCGGGTTTTGGCTCAAAAGTAGCGACTGGGTCACAGGTTTCATCCCAAAAGCAGCAACTGGGGCCAGAACTGGAAAAACTTAAAAAAGAAAGATGACAGTGGCCGACAGGGATAGGAACTGCAAATAAAATAAGGGTAGAGTTCAATGGAAGAGATCTAGCTGCAAATAAAATATTAGTAACATAGTAAACAATAAGAAAAAACTACTAAACTAAATATAAAAAAATGAGATTGGTATACCTTCTATTTTCCTTGAAAGTGGGTCACCATGCCTAACTTGGAATGATACTGCCTCTCCACAGGCTTGTTAGTATGGAGGGTGCCTCAACATACAGGATGGGAGGAGGTGGGGAAATGGAATAATTGGAAAATGAGGTGAGTATTTTGAGAATGATGGCTTATCAAGATACTCATGGAAATATAATAATGACAGAAGGAATAAGTGAATATTGTGATGGAGACCTCCACACTATTTTATAGTTTTTTCTTGTCCTTTTCTCTCTTTTAGGGTTTTGGACCCTAATTAGGGTTTTGATCCCTATTTAGGGTTTTAAGCCCCTTTTTATGTTTTTTATCTCTTTTGGTGTTTTTAGCCCCTTTGTGAGATTTTTAGCTCTCTTGTGAGATTTTTAGCCCATTTTGTGGGTTTTTTAGGCCCTTTTTTATATTTTTGAGCTTTTTGAGAGAGAATAAGGTTAAACCATAGTTGTGGAGGCAAAAAATGAGGGAAACAAGATAGGAAAAAGATGTCTGCATGTGGTTTTAGGCCATGTATATCTAGTTCAGAATTTTTTTGCATTAACATTCATCCAACGGTTGATCTTGCCTACAAATTAACCTCCTTCCACCAATGTAAAATTTTTTCAAAACCATGCATCTTTCCTTAGTGGAATCAATCTGCAGCCTTTGGTTTTCTGCAATGTGCATTTAATCCCTTCATTCCTGTTGCTAGATAACCTTGAGTAAATTTTTCTTAATCATATTTTTCAAGGTTTAAAATTTTGGATTTTCAGTAATTTTTCACTTTAAAGAAACAAGCAAACACTTCTAACCTGTAGGATCTCCATCAACACCCTTCTAGGTCAAATGACATGGAAACTTTTGAAATATTTATCTTTCTTTCACTGATATTACCCCCTCCAACTACTTATCTCAAAATAGTGCTAACATTTGGCTCCTATGGGGGATGTTATCCTCCCTGTGAGGTAGTAAAGAACCTCAAATACTAGTTCCTAATCCATTGGGTTGTTCCCAATCCCTTCACACTTTTAACTTCTCTTTTTTGTTTTTCTGTATTTATAAAAATAAAAATGAAGAATTAAAGAAACATGGTTACCCCTCCAGAGCTTAGGGCCTTCACTACAGGATTCAAATCCTTTGGCTAACCATATGTACTAAAAAAGTAAAAAAAAAAATATACAATTATAATACAAAAATTACCTCCCTCCCTCAAGACAGGTAATGCTTCAAATATCTTCCATTGAATGGGCCTCCTTTCAGCTGAGACCCATCCTGATGATGTAGAATGAATGATTTTTCACCTTTGTATGTTGCAATGATATATGGGCCTACCCACATGTGATCAAACTTACCATGCTTGTCTTCCCTAGGAGAATCCCATTTCAAAACCAAATCATCAATATAGAATTGTTCTTCCTTGACCTTCCTATCAAAAGTGTTCTTCATATTCTCTTGGTGTATTTGCACTTTATCATAGGATTTTTCTCTCATCTCATTTAGTTCAATGATTTGATTTATCCTCCTTTGCATGTGATTTGGTTCATCCTGTTTTTCTTGCAATAATTTCATGACTAGAACTCCCAAGGACGTTGGAAAAAAACTTCAGCTCCATATACTAATTGAAATGGTGACATTCCAATTGCCCTTTTTGTGCTGATTTTGTCAGCCCACAAAGCATATTTCAACTTTGTGTTCCAAACCCTTTTGTTCTCTTCTAACAATTTCTTGATTATTATTACCAGGATCTTATTATAAGACTCTTCCAATCCATTACCTTGTGTATAGTAAGGCACAGAATGATTAGTACTGATATGATACTTATAACAAAAATTGATCATTTTCTTAGATTTAAAAGTAGCTCCATTATCAGTCACAATCCTCTTAGGATAACCAAATCTAGCCAAAATAGTATGTTTCGAGGCATAAGAAAAAATTAGGAAATCTTTACTTAAATATGGACTTACCAGAACTGGAGCTTCTGTAATGGCTTTTTTAATATATCTGAAAGAATTCCTTGCATGTACTGACCACTTTATCTTGTTCTCCTTCATCATATTAGTAATATTCCTCAATATTTCAGCAAAACTAGGAATAAATCTCCTCAAGAAATTTACTTGACCAATGAATCACTGTACTTCCTTTTTAATCCTTGGCTCCTCAACCTTTAGAATTGCACTAAATCTTTCTGGATCTATTTTTATACCATCCTTTGAAATGATATTCCCTAGAAATTTTCCTTCCTCCAATGAAAAATTAGATTTTCTGGGATTTAATGATATGCCATATTTCTTGCACTTCATAATTTTTTTTTCCAGATGCTTGATATGTTCCCAGTCAGATCTAGAATACACGGTGATATAATCCATATAAACTACCACAAATTTGTCCTTTTCCTCTGCAAAATCAATTTCCATAGTGTGCTAAAAAGTAGCTCCCGCATTCATCAAACGAAAAGGAATTTTGCATACATGAATGTACCCCATGGTGTGGTAAATGTAGTATTTTTTATCCAACCAGGAACCGATAGGTTCGCCTTCGACAGGTTCTCCTTAGAAACTGATAGGTTCACCTTTGATAGGTTTTCCCTCGACATGTTTAGCCAACAAGTTCTCATTCGATAGGTTCACCTTCGACAGGTCTGCCTTGAATACAACATACCAACATGCTCTGCGACGGTTGAACTTTTGACCGTTATAACTTCTTGTAACTAAACACAGTGGGTAGTCACCCAACGTCTCATCATCCTCTATATAAGCATGTACCTCATGTAATATAGACATATTTCTGATCATCATCTGATTCCTCCATATTTCATGGAGAAGAAGTCATAAATTTATTCGAATTCTTGCATATTGTCTGTGTGTGTATTTCTTGTTGACATAGTGTGTTTTCCTACTTGTTGTATCTCTTTATATGCTTCCTCCACAATAGAGCTTGAATATGTTAAAATTGTTGCGCCATTTAGATATTCAAGCAATGAGTCAAATATTATTGTTACGGTAAAAGGAGATGAAGATACACACTGAACAAAATGAACCACACAGGAAATGGATGAGTGTAACTCAGGTAATTTTAGTATCATTGTCATTGATTATTTCCAGTGTTACAATTGTTTACATAGGAAAAGAATTCAAATCAATTAGGGATGAATTCGAATATCCCCACTAAATGTGACTGTACATAACTGAATAGCTAACTCATGGTGTCTCAATCAATATTGGAGGCCAAATAGACAACTCCAGATATCTAACCAACTAATACAATTAGTAATAAATAGTTAACTAAGTGTAATTGAGGTGGTAGGTGAGCACAGGCACCTTTCCCACATGCAGCCATGTATTAGCCATGCATAGCTAGCACTAACTAAACTGATTGTGATCTAATTTATTGAAACTAGAAACTAACTAAGCTTAACTAGTTCCAAATCCAACTGACTAAAGGATGTTGGTGCCGGGACTCCCAATGGCTCTTAAAATGTAGGGATTGGGCTAGGAGGCTCCTAAATTGATGCATGCAAGTGCAGTTAGTGTCAGTTGACCTCTAGCAGTGTTTCCCACATGCCAGTAATTTGTACATGTGGCCCCATTAGGCCAAGTGAACCCAATGGTACTAGTGGAACCAATTAATTAATTAAGACTCTTAATTTAGGCTAAATAATCGAAATAGATAGTATGGTCAAGGGACGATTAATAATCCTAACACCCCCCCTGAATCCTAACTTGGACAATTGTGGGCCCTGGAAACAAGTACACAAGTCACCCAAATACAATATAAAATACATAAATTATTCTTAATACAACCAAGGAAACAGGGAAAAACCTCATGGGAACCCCCANAATAAGCAAAAATCAAGAAATACAAGTTTAACACTTGCAAAAATATTTCCTACAATTTGCAGCAGTAATGCAGTATTCCAGTTCTTTTGTGCATTAGTGTCCTCAATATATGCATGTGAAACTATAAATATAAACAAATTCTTATATCTGGAGGAATCTTCCTCTTTGGAAGAAGAACAATGTACTCAACTGAATTAGAAATATAAACAACTGCACAGTGAAAACTTGACCCATGTAGAGTAGTTGAAATCAATTAATGAGAGAGAAAATTTTCTTGAGAATTCAAACCATGTGAGGAACACCCAATAACCTGATATATGGAATCCTTTAACCTCAATCCATCTGAGCTAAAGTAAGCCCTAAGTGTTAGGAGCAAGTGTCTAGGTGGGTGAGAATGTCTCCAAGTTTACTAGTTCTGTGAGGAGATGAGCATGTGATCAAAAGGGTAGGTAGAGAATCCCTGGGACTGTGGAGAGCGAATGTTTGAGATCCATAATATGATATAGCTTCATAAATATCCAATAATTCACAAAATCTAATATCATCCAACTCATAAGAGAGAAATAACATTGAATCCTTAGCAGCAAAATTGAAGGAGACTTTTGGTGCTTGATTTGTCACACCAAAATTGATGAAACCAGTTACAAGAAATAATGTAAGATCTTGAATATTAAATCCTGAACCAAATATTTTCATACCAGAAAATAAATCAGATCCAAATAGGTCCATATCAGATCCAAAACTGTGAAGTGAAATCAAATCTCCAGCAACAATTTTGAAGGAGACTTGCGGTACTTGATTTTCACACCAATATTGATGAGAGAAGCTACAAGCATTACTGAAAGATCTTGAAACTTAAAACCTGAAAAAAAATAATATCATATCATATCTAAATAATATCATATCATATCCAAATAATTTCATATCACATCCAATATTTTTCTCCACCGAAATGGTAGATGCACAATTTTGTCCTTCTTCAAAATTCTGAATATTGGTGCATCTAATCATGTAGGAATTTGATGGAAGCTCAAGATCAATGAGAGTAAATGGATCAATCCTAAAATATGAATTTATTTCCAAAATATACAAATATTTACAAAATATAATATCAGCAAACTCATGAGAGAAAACTGACATCAAATCCCCAACAGAAATTTTGAAAGAGATTTTTGGTACTTGATTCTTCACACCAAAATTGATGAGAAAAACTACAAGCAGTAATGAAATATATTGAACACTAGAACCAAATAATATCATATCATATCCAAATAATATCATATTATATCCAAATATGTTCATATCAGATCAAAGAGTGTGCTCTACCGAGATGGTAGATGCACAGTTTTCTCCTTCTTCAAAACCCCGAGTATTGGTGCATGCAATCATGTAGGAATTTTTTTGGAAGCTATAGATCAATGAGAGTGAATGGATCACTCCTAAAATCTGATATTATTTCCAAAATAGACAAATAATTACTTATTTTCACAATAACAACATCATTAGAGACAGATAAATCAAATTCCTCTCCCTTTTTTGTAGCAATCACCGGTAAACTATGCACAGAATTTATAACAGAAGAATCACTGGAGAATTTTTGCATAGAATGGAAGGAGATATTTTCTTCAATAAAATATATTTGAATGTCTTATTCTATATCATCCATATGATAATATTAGATACCATATATCTCATAAACTTCAGGAGCATCAGGAGAAGGAGTCACTCCTAGGAGACTTTCTTCAATTCGAATTGACTGTGTGGAAGATTCTGCTTCTTCTTCATCTTGAAAAACTTCATCAGAGAGAGTAGAGGCTGAGAATTTTGAATAAATAACTCTTGTGGTTCTGAATGTGCTCTCCAAATCACTATAATAATCCTCATTGTGCTTCCCAAAGGTTCTATCTAGTTTTGTCTAGAGATCTTTCGGGTATTCTGCAAAAACAATAAGGTAGCACACACTTGGAGAAAAGGACTCATGTATTATTCCTTAATATATATCACTGTCATTTAGCAAGTCATTCTAATATTCATAAGACTCTTTACCAAGTCCAATAGATATCTCGTAGAGACCTTGTCTCTTTAGAGATGCAATCATCTTCAACTTCCATTCTGAATATCTTGTGGATGGAGTAAGAAGAGGATCTGATAATCTCGAATCCATATGAAGTTGAACCTGAAAATATCACTGCAAAACAAAAAGTATTTGAACTATGTTAGAATAATTATTTTCCTCTCGACATGAACATGTTTTAAGGGTTCGTCATGCTTGCACCGCTACTCTGAATAAACTCAAAGTTAGCAAATCAAGATTGGGGACTTTTGTGGAAACCCAGCTACTTCTGATGTTCAATGGAGAGACAAATATGAAGCTTGCTTGAAATGGCTCTTATACCATGTCAAAAAATTTGTGCCATTTATATCTTCAAGCAATGAGTCAAATATTATAATGAAGATGCACACTGAACAAAATAAGCTACACAGAAAACAAATGAGTGTAGATGAGGTAATTACAATATCATTGTCATTGATTAAAGACTGTGTTACAATAGTTTACATAGGAAAATAATTTGAATCAATGAGGGATGAATTTGAATCTCCCCTCTGGATGTGAATGTACCTAACTTACTAGCTAACTCATGGCATCTTAATCAACATTGGAGGCCAAATAGCCAACTCCATATATCTAACCAACTAATACAATCAATAATAAACAATTAACTAAGTGTAACTGAGGTGGTAGGTTGTTGATGTATTTGTAACTTCAGAATGTATTCACCTGTATATCTTATGTATTATACCCCAATGTTCCTATCAGGAAGTATCTGTAATTTAATTGAGTCATGTCGTGCCCCGATGTTCCTATCGGTAGAATCAATCATGTAAACAAGTCATGTAAAGTCATAGAGGGTAACCCTCCTTATTGATAAATGGTTAAAGTCCCTGCAGTTGTGGGGGGCCTAGGGATATTAGAATCTCCTAGAGAAGTCGATCCTAGTGAGTTATTATCAAGTAAGGAACTAGTATAAATAGAGAGTGAGCCTCTCTATTTATCACACATTCACTTACACTCAGTTATAGCTCATGAGTGAGAGAGAAGGAGCTAGGATAAGAGAGAGAAGAGCTATCGGAGATCATCTTACTGTCTTTGGGTTTTACTGCTGCCATTGGTGCTTATTCTATCTCTGAGTAAATTGCAAGGTTTTATCCTTTATGATTTCCCCGAGGAAAATATTTGTCTATTGTCACTTCTGATTGATTGATGTGCATGTTATTCTCTCATATAAGATCCTAAGATCATATTGTCAAATTGATACAAATCTAACATGGAATCAGAGCTAACATGAGAAGAAGACACTGTGCAGCTGCGGAAGCTAGGGATTCTTACTTTTTGGGTCTCTCTCCACAATCCATCAGCAAAAGGAGGTTGGGATGAACTTCCATTGAAGGGCACATCTTTCTGTCGAAGCAGAATCTGATTCTGAGCATTTTCAGTGACCTACCACTACATCGAGAAATTAGGGATTTTCACTGAAGAGGAATTTTTGAGTGAGCCCGGGATAGGATTTATCTCCTCCTCAAAATAGAAGTTTAGAGACAAGAATCAAGGTTTTTCGTTGGGTAAAACTCTGGCCCAAAGTCAAACCCTAATTTTCCCTGGAACCATAAAACTAGCAATGCAGAAAATCAACTCCAGAGCCAGTTTTCAGCTTCTCAAATTGGTAAGATCTAAATATTTTGTATTTCCTTTTGAGGTTCTCTGTTAAGATGTCTCATCACACCAAGCTTGATGAAAATATTTAGGGCGCTGATAACTTCTGAGCCTGGAAGTATAGGATCTCCCTGGTCCTAGAAGAAAATTAGTTGGACTTTTACATCAGTGAAGAGGTTCCAGTTCCAGAGGGATATGAGGCTAAGGCCTTACAAAAAAAGAAATTGGTCACGGCTAAGAGTATTATTGCTGATTCAATCAAGGATCACCTCATACCACAAGTGTAATCCCTAAAGACACCTAAGGAAATATTTGATTCCCTGACCAAGATATTTGAAGGAAAGAACATAAACCAAAAGATGACTTTGAGGATCCAGTTGAAGAGTGTGAAGATCCAAAATGAGGAGACCATACAGTCATACTTTACAAGGGTATCCTAGATCAAAGAACGACTTGAAGCAGTGGACGAAGAAGTGGAGAATGCATAAATTGTGATGAATACCCTGAATGGTCTCCCTAGGTCATGGGACTCTTTCATTCAAGGGATTTCTGCTAGAAGAAAGCTAGTCACCTTCACTAGACTATGGGAGGAATGCTCACAAGAAGAAGCTCGAATAGTAGCCCAAGAAGAGAAGATGGGAAGTGAAGTTCAAGCTCTCATAGTACACTCCAAGAAAAGAAGAAGGGACTATCATTATTCTAAAGGTAAGCATCCTCACTCCAGAAAAACTCAACTCAGATGTTTTACTTATGATGATATAGGACGTTATGCCAGAAATTGTCCTAGAAACAAAAGAAACTCCCACAACAAGAAGGACAAAAGAAAACATCATGCTCACACTACAGAGGATGATGATCCTCCCAGGAAAAGAGTCAAACAAGAAAGTGAAGATTCTTCAATTGATGAAGACTATGTTCTAATTACTTCCATCATGGGAACTATCACACATGGAAGCAATGATTGGATTATAGACAGTGGAGATTCCAAGCATATGTTGGGATTAAAAGAATCCTTTGTGAAACTACTTGAACATGAGTCACCTCACAAGGTGAAACTTTGGGATGACTATCAGTATCAGTAAAAGGTAGTGGTGAATCCTCCTATAAACTAGACTCTGGAAAGTCTATGAATATGAAGGATGTCTTGTTTGTACCAGGACTAAAGAATAATCTCCTCTCCATATTTTCATTGGATGCAAAAGGCATGAGGGTTGCATTTGTAGATGGCCAAGTCCTTATGTGGCCAAAGGGAAAGACTATAGATGATGCAGTTGTGATTAGAGAGCAAGAGGGAGGACTATACAAATTGAAGGGCCAACCATAACAAGCTTTGTTCCATGAATCAGTAGAGCCAAATGAACTTTGGCATAGAAGGCTTGCACATGTGCACTATAGGGAACTACCACTTGCAAGAAAAGCTGTTGAAGGTCTTCCAGAAATACAGACAAGACATGACGGCGTCTACAAAGGATGTGCGAAAGGAATGAACACAAAGAAGACATTTCCAAGTATCGAGAGCAAGGCAAAAGGAATCTTGGAAATCATTCACTCCAATGTATGCGGGCCAATGTCATCCATTTCATTAAGCGGGTATGTATACTATGTTTCTTTCATTGATGATTTTTCTAGGAAGACATGGATATACTTTTTGAAGAACAAAGATGAAGTATTTAGCAATTTCAAGGAATTCAAAGCCTTGATCAAGAGCCATACAGAAAAGAATATCAAAACCTTTCGATCATACAATGGTGGAGAATTCACATCAAATGAATTCAAAGAATTATGCAAAGATTCAGGGATTAGGAGGGAGTTGACCACTCCATATAATTCACAATAGAATGGGGTTTCAGAAAGGAAGAATAGAACAATTATGGAAGATGCAAGGGAAATGTTTCATGATCAAGATCTTCCCATGCATCTATGGGTAGAAGCTTCTAGGACAGCGGTGTATGTACATAACCGTACTCCACATAGATTACTCGAGAACAAGAAACCTAAAGAAGTGTATTTCAGCAAGAAACTAGAGGTCAACCATCTCATAATATTCGGCTGTCCAGTATACATACACATTCCAAAAGAAAAGAGGACAAAGTTAGATCCTTTTGGAAAGAAGGGTATATTTGTGGGATATAGTGAAATATTGAAAGCTTACATGATATACTTCCCAGGATTCAAGAATATCGACATCAACAGAGACGTAACATTCGACGAAGGCTCAGCTTACAACAAATATAGAAAGAGACCAATTGAAGACTCTGAAGAAACGAAAGTACCCAGGATTCGAGACACAACCATGAATGATGCAACTCAAGAAGAAGATCGAGAAATAGAAGAACCATAGGAACCTGTAGATCCACCCCAAGAGAAGAATCCTCACAAGAGAAAACCTGCATGGGTATGAGAGGCTATCCAAGGCACAGAAAGATATGGGGCTTCAAAAGAGATACACAGAGAGAGGAAAAGAACCAGGTCCTGCTCTGGTTATGTAGCGCTATTGTGTGACATCAATGATAAAGAACCTTCCAATTATGAAGAACGCTAGCAAAGAAAGAGTGGAAGGATGCTATGATCGAGGAGTACCAGTCGATCGTGAAGAATGACATCTGGGATGCTGTCCCAAGACTAGAGGGGAAGTCTTTTGTGACTTTAAAATGGATCTACAAAATCAAGCATGCTACAGATGGTAGAATAGAAAAATATAAAGCAAGATTTGTGTCTCATGGCTTCTCCCAAAAGGGAGGAATAGATTATAAAGAAGCTTTTGCACCTGTAGCCAGATACACTTCCATCAGATCAATACTTTCTCTGGCTGCAAGAATGAAATGGAGGATACACCAAATGGATGTTAAGACTACCTTCTTGAATGGTGTAGTGGAAGAGGAAGTGTATGTGGAGTAGCCACTCGATTTTGAGACACACATTAGAGGAAATTTTAACTCAAAATGGGCCTCCTAAGGAAAATTAATAAAATAATAGTTAAAATAATAAAATAATATTTATTAATTTTGGAGGAAGAAAAGAAAAAACTACTTTTTTGTTCATGTTTTCGACATATCTCCCTATGTTTTTAATCAAATTTCAATTGGGAGAGCTCGTTGGATGCGGAATTTAATTCCGCATCCAAAGACTACCCACTTAGCATACTTCTTATGGGCCTCGCTACCCCCAAAAAAGAAATACCTAAAACAACATGATGATGACATCATCATCACGTTGTTTTAGGTATTTCTTGTTGTTGGGGTAGCGGGGCCCGTAAAAAGTGTGCTGAGTGGGTACTCATTGGATGCAGAATTTAATTCCACATCTAATGAGCTCTCTTGATCGAACTTTGAGTAAAAAAAGGGATATATGTCAAAAATACGAACAAAAAAAGTAGTTTTTTTATGATACATATCCCCAAATTTATATTAAAAAATTGTTTAAGAGGTGCTCCCTCTTTGTATTTTAAAGCATTTTGATTGGCTAATACATGATGACATGGAATTTGTATTATTTTTGGAAGGCCCATTTTAAATTGAAATTTCCTCTAATGTGACAAGGAGACTCATGTGTGTAAATTGAAGAAATCCCCGTATGGTTTGAAATAGGAACCTAGGACATGGTATGACAGAATTGACAGCTTCTTATCCAGTTTGAGCTTTACCAAGAGTAAAGGAGATTCCAACTTTTACTACAAGTTTGAAGAATGGAACCCAGTGATAATCCTACTATATGTAGATGATCTGTTTGTAAAAAGTGAGGATGGGTTGATTACTGATACGAAGAGGAAGCTTGCTACCGAATTCGAAATGAAGGACTTGGGTATGATGCACTACTTTCTAGGCATGAAGGTGTGGCAAAATGCAGAGGGAATATCCTTGGGACAAGGGAAGTATGCAATAGAGATCCTGAAGAGGTTCAGGATGATGGACTGCAAGGCCATGACCACACCTATGGAATCGAACCTGAAGTTATTGAGTGATGCTTCATCAGAGTCGATTGATGCTACGATGTATCATCAGATGATTGGGTCCTTGATGTACTTGATGAATGCGAGAACTGATATTTTTATTTGTTGTGAACACATTGATCCAGTTCCTGATGGATCCCAAACATGTTCACCTGATTGCTGTAAAGCATATTCTGAGGTACTTGAAGGGTGCAGTTGATTATGGGCTCAAGTATGATGCAGATCAGAAGATTAACCTAGAGGGTTGTGTGGATTCCGATTGGGCATGCAGTGCCATTGATAGGAAGAGCACTTCAGGGTGCTGCTTTAGTATGGGATCAGGTGTGATCTCTTGGTTTAGCAGGAAACAATCCTATGTGGCACTAAGTACAGCCAAAGCAAAGTATGTTGTAGCTTGTTCAGCTAGTTTTGAAGCAGTGTGGTTGAGGAAGCTACTATCTGATTTGTTTGATCTCGAGTTGGATGCTACTTGTATATATTGTGATAACCAGAGTTGTGTGAAGTTGTCAGAGAACACGGTGTTCCATGACAAGTCGAAGCATATTGAGATCAAATACCACTATATCAGGGATATGTTGCAGAGAGGAGTAGTGAAGCTCCAATATGTTGCGACGAATGAGCAGATATCTGATGTGTTAACCAAGCCATTAGCCAGAGTGAAGTTTGAGTACATCAGGGATAAGCTTGATGTTCTCCAGGTCAAGGTTCCTTGCAAGAGGAAGTGATGAGTCCATGAGACATTCTAACATGGTGGAAGGCAGGGCCTCCCATGGTCAGATGTAAGGGAAGAGCGATTCTAACATGGGGGAAGGCTGGGCCCTCCCATGGTCAGATGTAAGGGAAGAGCCATTCTTATGTGGGGGAAGGCTGGGACCTCCCATGTTCATATGTAAGGGCAGAGCCATTTTGACATGGGGGTAGGTTGGGCCCTCCCATGGTCAGATGTAAGGGAAGATCCATTCTTACATGGGGGTAGGCTGGGCCCTCCCGTGGTTAGATGTAAGGGCTGGGCCATTCTGACATGGGGATAGGATGGGCCCTCCCATGGTCAGATGTAAGGGTTGGTCCATTCTGACATGGGGAGAAGCTGGGCCCTCCCATGGTCAGATGTAAGGGCTGGGCCATTCTGACATGGGGGCAGGTTGGGCCCTCCCATTGTCAAATGTAAGGGCTGGGCCATTATGACATGGGGGCAAGTCGACCCCTCCCATGGTTAGATATAAGTTCTGGGTGGGCCTTTATTACTGGGTCAAATATAAGTGTTGAAGAAGATGAAGACCTACGTGGAGGTTAGGCCTACAACCAACATGAAAAAGGGTTGGCTCTGTAGAAATTCCTATGACGAGAAGAATTGAGATATAGAACCAATTGATCGAGATGGAAGAAGCAATAATAATGGTGATCATCCAGTTATGATCCAGTTTTGATGATGATCCAGTGATGATCCGGCTTTGATGATGATCTAGTGATGATCCAACTTTGATGATGATCCAGTGATGATCCATCTTTGATGATGATCCAGTGATGATCCAGCTTTGATGATGATCTAGCTTTGATGATGATCCAGAGATGATCCATTGATGATGATATACAATTAATCCAGAGAAGAAGACTTGTGCTGATGAATTGTGTCAAGAGAATACCTTTTTAGTTAAGAGGGAGTGTTGATGTATTTGTAACTTCAGAATGTATTCACCTGTATATCTTATGTATTATACCCCGATGTTCCTATCAGGAAGTATCTGTAATGTAATTGAGTCATGTCATGCCCCAATGTTCATATCGGGAGAATCAATAATGTAAACAAGTCATGTAAATTCAAAGAGGGTAACCCTTCTTATTGATCAAGGGTTAAATTCCCCACATTTGTGGGGCCCTAGGGTTATTAGAATCTCCTAGAGAAGTTGGTGCTAGTGAGTTATTGTCAAGTTGAGAATTAGTATAAATAGAGAGTGAGCCTCTCTATTTATCACACTTTCACTTACACTCAGTTATAGCGCATGAGTGAGAGAGAAGGAGCTGGGATAAGAGATAGAACAACTATTGGAGATCATCTTACTATATTTGGGTTTTACTGCTGCCATTGGTGCTTATTCTATCTCTGAGGAAGTTGCGGGGTTTTCTCCTTTATGGTTTCCCCAAGGAAAATATTTGTGTCTATTGTCTCTTGTGATTGATTATTGTGCATGTTATTCTCTCAGATAAGATCCTAAGATCATACTGTCAAATTGATAAAAATCTAACATAGGTGAGAAAAGGTACCTTTCCCACATGTAGCCATGCATTATCCATGCATAACTAGCACTAACTGAACTAATTGTGATCTAGCTGAATGTAAATGGAAACTAACTAAGCTTAACTAGTTCCAACTCCAAATAACTAAAGGAGGTTGGTGTCGAGACTCCCAGTGGCTCTTAAAATGTAGGGATTGGGCTAGGAGGCTCCTAAACTGATGCAAGTGCATTCAATGTCAGTTAACCTCTAGCAGTGTTTCCCACAATCTAGTAACTAGTACATGTGGCCCCATTAGACCAAGTGGACCCAGTGGTACTAGTGGACCCAATTAATTAATTACGACTCTTAATTTAGGATAAATAATCTAAATAGACAGTATGGTCAATGGAGGATTAATAATCCTAACACCCCCCTGGATCCTAACTTGGAAAAATGTGGGCCCCAAAAACAAGGCAATAAGTCACCCAAATACAATCTAAAATACATAAATCCTACTTAATACAACCAAGTAAATAGGGGGAAACCTCATGGGAACCCCCCCCCCTCAAAATAAGCAGAAATCAGGAAATACAAGTTAAAAAATTGCGAAAGTATTTGCTGCAATTTGCGGCAGTATTCTGGTTCTTCTATGTAGCAGTATCCTAAATCTATGCATGTGACGCTATGAATCCAAACAAATTATTATATGTGGATGAATATTCCTCTTTGGAAGAAGAATAATGTACTCCACTGAAATATAAATATAAAAAACTGCACAGTGAAAATTGAACCCATGTAGAGCAGCTGAAATAACCTGATGAGAGAGCAAAAGTTCTTGAGAATTTGAACCATGTGAGGAACACCAAATAAATGGATATATTTAATCCTTTAACATCAATCCATGTGAGGTAAAATCAGCCCCAGGTGTTAGGAGCAAGTGTCCAGGCGGATGCAGAATGTCTCCAACTTTACTAGTTCTGTGAGGAGATGAACATGTGATCAAAAAGGTAGGTATAGAAGCCATGGGACTGTGGCCGAAGAGAGAATAATTGAGCTCCATGATCTGATATAGCTTCAAAAATATCCAATAATTCACAAAATATAATATTCGGAAACTCATAAGAGAGAACTAACATCGAACCCTCAGCAACAAAATTGAAGGAGACTTTCGGTCATTGATTTGTCACACCAAAATTGATGAAACCAGTTACAAGAAATACTGTAAGCTATTGAATATTAAAACCTGAACCAAATATTATTGTAGCAGAAAATAAATCATATCCAAATAGGTTCACATCAGATCCAAAACTGTGAAGTGAAAACAAATCCCCAGCAACAATTTTGAAGGAGACTTGTGGTACTTGATTTTTCACACCAAAATTGATGATAGCAGCTACAAGAATTAATGAAAGCTCTTGAAACTTAAAACCTGAACAAAATAATATTAGATAATATATAAATAATATCATATCAGATCCAAATAATTTCATATCAGATCCAAGAGTTTGGTCCACCGAGATGGTAGATGCATAATTTTGTCATTCTTCAAAATTGTTAATATTGGTGCATGCAATCATGCAGGAATTTGCCAAATGCTCAATATCAATGAGAGTGAATGGATCACTCCTACAATCTGAAATTATTTCCAAAATATCCAAATAGTTACAAAATATAATATCAGCAAACTTATGAGATAAAACTGACATCAAATCTCCAGTAGAAATTTTGAAAGAGATTTTTGGTACTTGATTCTTCACACCAAAATTGATGAGAACAAATACAAGTAGTACTGAAAGATCTTGAACCCTAGAACCAAGTAATATCATATAATAGCCAAATAATATCATATCATATCAAAATAGGTTCATATCAGATCCAATATTGTGCTCCACCGAGATGGTAGATGCACAATTTTCTCCTTATTCAAAACCCTAAGTATTGGTGCATGCAATCATGCAGGAATTTGTTGGAAGCTCTAGATAAATGAGAGTGAATGGATCACTCCTAAAATATGATATTATTTCCAAAATATCCAAATAATTACTTATATTGACACCAGAAACATAATTAGATACATAGAAATCAAATTCCTCGGGCCTCTCCTCGAGCAATCACCGGTAAACTATGCATATAATTTATAATATAAGAATCACTAAAGAATTTTTGTAGAGAATGGAAGGAGATATTTTATTCAATAACAGATATTCGAATTTCTTATTCTAGATCAGCCATATGATAATATGAGATATCAGAGATCTCATAAACTTCAGGAGCAATAGGAGAAGGAGTCACTCCAAGGAGACTTTCTTCAATTTGAATTGACTATGTGGAAGATTCTGGTTCTTCTTCATCTTGAACAACTTCATTAGAGAGAGTAGAGGCTGAGAATTTTGAATAAATAACTCTTGTAGTTCTGAATGTGATCTCCAAATTGCTATAATAATCCTCATTGTGCTTCCCAAAGGTTCTATCCAGTTTTGTCCAGATATATTTTGGGTATTCTGCAACATCAATAAGGTAGCGCAAGCTTGGAGAAAAGGACTCACATATTGTTCCATAAGCTCTATCATTGTCATTTAGCTAGTCATTCTCATATTCATAAGACTCTTTACCAAGTCCAATAGATACCTCATAGAGACCTTGTCTCTTTAGAGATGCAATCATCTTCAACTTGGATTCTGAATATCTTGTGGATGGACTAAAAAGAGGAACTGATAATCTCGAATCCATATGAAGTTGAACCTGCAAATATCACTGCAAAACCAAAAATATTCGAACTATGTTAGAATCATGCTTTTCCTCTCAACATAAACATGTTTTGAGGATCTATCACACCCACATCTCTACTCTGAATAAATTTAGAGTTATCAAATCAAGATTGGGGACTTCTGTGGAAACCCAGCTGCTTTTGATGTTCAATGGAGAGAAACTGTTAACACTCTGTTAAATTTTGGGATAAAAGATAGTCGCATCCTTCGTCCCAGTCAAGAAGTGTTAGGAAGGCAGCGTAGTATTCACAGAAAGAGCTAATGTCACACACAAGATAGCTCTCAACCTTGGGGTAAGCCTTGGTGGTGAACGTCGAAAGCCAGGGAGATAGTCTGTGGATTAGGGAAGCAAGGCTAAGAAAAAAGAAT
The DNA here is from genome assembly GCA_001517045.1 of Pseudotsuga menziesii. Taxonomy (NCBI): domain Eukaryota; kingdom Viridiplantae; phylum Streptophyta; class Pinopsida; order Pinales; family Pinaceae; genus Pseudotsuga; species Pseudotsuga menziesii. Next base: position 74,972 of record LPNX010055173.1, read on the forward strand.
TGGGCATGCTGGAGGCGTTAAAGGGGAGTCATGATCAAAGGCTGAGGATGATCAGAGGGTAGATCAATGGCATTAAACCATTCCGCATGGTGAACATGCCCGACCTAAGCCGCTTCTTCATATTTCTGAAATAGTTTAAAGAACAGATGCATCCAATGGTCGAGATTGGGACCCAAGAAGATCTGTGGCTGAGAACGATTTCACATCCCAAACTAACGAGGATGAAAGTAGCAATTCAACATTGATAAAATTGGTATGGGCCATTTTGATCGACAGTGCATATGAGATTAGCGGTCACGGTTTATTTTGCCATCTAAAGTAGCACGGAGGAAAACAGGACCTCGGTTCACGAAGAACGGTGGGGTCCATCCGGATCGACGGTTGTGAAGGAAGTCGGTCCCGATCAATGGTTGGGCTATGCACGCGCTAGGTGAGAAAAGATGTGGCATGAAGGACCCCGCATATCTACAATTTAGGTCGTGAAGAGTAAAATCTACAGTGCAAACCTCCTAATAAATGTGCAAAGGTTATGATTGGGTGAAAAGCTATAAAGAAGGCCCACACGAAGCTACAAAAATTTGTCTTTTCTGAAACCTTGAAGCTGTCGAATATCCAGCCACATCTAGAGCACCAGCATAGACTGGCCAAGAGATTGTGCTACAGAACAAGGTAAGCCCTTGATACCTCCTCAGTGTTATTTGAAAATGGACGAAATAGGAGTGGTAGGAGTGAGAGATGATCTAGAGCCTGAGGCCGCAGGTCAGAGGACAGAAGAGAGCCTGTTGGACGAAAATACTGAGATTTTTTATACCACCCTAGTGGGAGAAGCTATTGAAACTGCCAGAGGCAAATTGGAATCTCTTAAGAACTTAGGTAGAGATACCTGTGATGTCTTTAAATCTTTCTTCCACTTCTTCTCTGTCGACCAAACCCCCCATTGCCCTAAATTTTTCGAATGGTGTGCAAATAATTTCTCTATCACCGAAGGCATTATTATGAATAAGTCTAAGTCTAAAATCCTTTTCCCAATTCAAGCTTCTATCATCCGCAAAGCCCTAGATGTCCCAAATGAATTCAACTATATATCCCAAGACTACCGAGAAGAAGAAATTGTACGTTGTTTTAGAGAGTCTACTGATGAAAGTAAAGAAGCCTTCCTGAAGGCCTGTTCTAAACCCAATGGAGAACCCATTGACCTATCTTACCCTATCGACCTCAGCCAATTCAATGAAGAAATTCAGCGGTGTATATCCCTGGCTAGTCAGTTCCTAGGTCTAGATATCGATGCGTACATCCTAGAGTCATTGCTGAGTCTTTTGTTCGTCTTAAGTACTTGTCCGGCCAAACCTGAATTTCCTGGACAATCCGATCAATCTTGTTTCCTTAAATTTGATGAGTTCCTGGATGAGAACATCCATTCTCAGTTAACGAACTTCCATGACACTAGAATGTTCAAATTCTAGTCCCTTTTGTTGAGGATTTTCATAGCCTATAATGAGGAGGACCTACAAGTACTAGAATTGGCATTCACTGCTGATATGGCCACAAATTACTGTAAATTCATGAACCAGTTGATGGCCGAAATATATGAACTCTTCTTTCAGGAAAGGATACATAGGGTGTTTCCTGAGATGAGGCAAATGCTACGATTGTCAAATAGAAAGAAGATAGGAGACTGGTTCCTCACATAATTTGGAACGACCATAAGGTTGTATGGCTTCGTACATCCACCCTACATCCTTCCAGCTTTTCTAACCCCAGGGTTTTCTCCCTGGAATTAATCCAGCAGAAACGCATTGTCAAAGACGAACACTTCTTGAACTTTAAGAAAATTTCAAGTTTGATTTTTCCATGGGAATTAAAACCATACACAACTAGAAGCAAGGATACTTTTCGCTTGGTCACCAACTTGCTTAGTGGAATGGATTTTTCGATAGAACAAGCAATAAATTATGATCCTCGCCAGGTGATTTTGAAAAAGAAGGAAAGCTCACAAATGTAGGCCCTTTGAGCACATTGAGATACCTGGACTTAGAGAAGCAGCAATTTGGGACGATTTCCCTTCTTTCCCCAATGGAAACCAGCGGAGAAAATGACACTAGTTCATAGCTACCAGGGGTAGTTTCTCCCCAAGGAGATTTGTCTATAGTAGCTGCGATAGCAGGTGGATTCTCATCGCTAGTTAGTTATTCGACAAGTTCAATGAAAAGAGGGGATCCAGGGCCCATGGACACTGAAGAAATGGACACTACCAGCATGCCCAAGAAACAGAAGGTGGAACCGGGATAGCAATTGGTGCAGGTCAAAAGGGGACAGGAAAAGAAGAAGAATTTAATAAAAGAGCAACGACAGGGAGAGCCTCAGGTAGCTAAATTGCAAATACAAGAGTATGTATTTGATGGACAGACTCCGAGCAAGCATGTGTCCAAAGAAGAATGGCTGAGGTCTTACCAAGATAGGGTTGATAAAACCTTTGAGGAGACAACAGAACTATAGAGCGAATCCTTGCGGTTACCTCACCCCAATGTGGCACTGAAAATTGTAAGAGATCATGCCACTGATACCCTTAACTTAGCCTTGACAATGGGGAAAAAGGTGTTTGAGGTCAGTGTGAACCTTTCAAAAGTTCCCACTACTGACATCATACACCTAAACAAAAATACTGGGGATATACTGAATACTAGAATGCTTAGAGCTACCATACATATGTCTAAGATGGAGGAGAATGGGGCAAAAACTTCAAATCTTTTAAGGAAGGAAAGAATGGAGAATAAAGTGCTCAAAGCCCAAATCAACAACTTACAAAAGGAAGCTATGCAAATAGAAGGATCTGCGCAGAAAGGGAGTTTTGCTCAGAAATTGCTCGAAGAAAAAGAAACAGAGATCCAAACCTTGAAAAGGAAGTTAAAAATCCCTGGTGGCACCCAGCTCGCTCAAGCGGATGAATTCGCTGACTTCGAAAGGGAAAAAGATGTATTGAACTCTGAGCTTACTGACTGCAAAGCTAAGCTACTAAATCTTGAAGAAAAGGGGAGACAGTGGGAAGTAGATATCCAACTTTTGAAGAATAGCAAGGCAAAATTGAAAACCAGATTAGCAATGAAGGAAAATGAGATTCAAAGCAGAAGCACAGAGAATACAATTCAGTCCACAGGTATGGCTAGAGAGATAGATACCAACTCCCTCTCCATAGCAATGTCCCAGATAGGCTTAAAGGATACTGAGCTCATTAAATTGAAATAATAGATTGAGGAACTGGAAAAGGAAAGAGTCAAAGAGGAACGAGGAAGAGAAAAGGCAGAGGAGAAATGCCAAGAATTGGCTCAACAAAATGCTAAATTGAGCCAACAGGTGGTCGGAAAACTTGCTTTGCAAGGTGCTAGGAATTTGATCTAGGATCAAATCATCATGGAAGCTGACAAATTCTGGCCCTACCTAGATATTATTGAAGATCAAGAAATTGCTATGAGAGAAGCCAAGAAACAAGCCTAGATAGTATCGACAGAAGTGAACAAAATGCCCTTGGTGACCGCAGAGAATGACATAACCTTCCTAAGCTCTATGTCAGATGGGTCCACTAGTAGATATGGTATTCAAAACAGGATCATTGTTGTCTCTGGAGCTAGAAAGATAGTGGCTAAGCACAGGATGATGGAGACAGTAAGGGCCAAAATAGAAGTTACTGAGCACAAAGTCCGAGAAGTCGTCAACTTATTCAGACCACTGGTAAGCAGAGTGCTCCTCTTTTTCTGGGAAGAAAAAGGTCCTTTAATGTCTCAGAAGGAGTATCAAGAGTGCCTAGTGCACTGTCGATTGGACCACAGCAAATTTGGAGATATGCAACAAGCGTTGTCAGGGAAGGTCATTTTTGACAAATTGGCCAGTGATTTCGAGTTATTGTTTGATTTTAAAGCCGCATGCTCCAAAGTCCCCAATATTTCATACCTGGAAATGATGGAGCTCCAAGCACAAGCATACGACATGATGGCTGTGACCATGCCTGGTCCCGATTTATGGAGAGTCATCCAACAATATGGGTCACCCAAACTCAAAGCGCACTCGTAGAAGTGACAATGATGGTACGCGGGAAATTTTCTCTGCGTCGTATGCCCTTCCCAATGGTCACTTTTCTTAGAGATTTGTATAGTCATCACCCGCCAGATGGGATTATGGGATGCTCTCATGCCTATTTCATCCCGTGTTTCACATTTCATTGTCTGGTCGTTTCACGCAAGTCGCAGCCAGTGTGCCACCCAAGAGGTTGTTAGAGGATGTCCTTCTAATTGTAACAAATTTTGATTCCCGGATGTCGGTCTGGGAAAACCAAATACTATAAATATACCTCCTGAAGAAGGAGAAGGGGTTGAAACGAAGTTAATTTTTTCTATGTATGTTTTTCAATAGAATTTTAATATAATTGTAGAGCTGAGGTCGGTGTTTTCATACAGGGATTCATGTGTTGTTCGCACTTACAGTCTATTGCTTTTTTTCTTATGTGAATGTTATTCCAGTTTGCCTTTTCCATTCTGTTTTCTTTCATATATGAAAATTAGTATATAACATTTCAGAATTCATACTTGCTATGCTCCGTTTCTTGTTTTAGATATTCACTAAAGTTTTCTTCTAAAGTTAATACAGAATTCATTTATCAATGCTCTGTGTTGATGGTCTGTTCATGTTCCTCTTTTCCCACCAGACAATTATAAATCAACTATGATCAAGTGGCTATCTTGCCCATGTGTTGGAACTTCTTTCATAAGCTTTGTTTATTTCTGTTATATATCTTGAATCCATCGCCTAATGGTTATGGTTTTTGTTTCAACCAATTTTACAAACAATTTCTAGTTTCACTTGTACATATATTTGGCATTGTTAACATTTGGTGAGAGATCCCTCTTAAGAGTAGAAGGCTAGTTCTCTCTTCGAAAGTGGTTTTCCTGTTACCTGGGAGTGAACCTTCCACAACCTTTGGTTCAATTCTAGTGCTAACAGAAACAAATATGAATCTTGCTTGAAATGTCTCTAATACCATGTCAAAATTCTTTATCCATTTAGATCTTCAAGCAATGAGTCAAATATTATTGTTGTAGTAAAAGGAGAATTAAGATACACACTGAAAAAAAAAAACCACACTGGAAATGGATGATTGTAGCTCAGGTAATTACAATATCATTGTCATTGATTAAATTTGGTGTTACAATAGTTTACATAGGAAAATAATTCAAATCAATCAAGGATGAATTCGAATCTCCCCACTGGATGTAGTTGTACCTAACTGACTAGCTAACTCATGGTGTCTCAATCAATATCAGAGGCCAAATAGCCAAATCCATATATCTAACCAGCTAATACAATAAGTAATAAATAGTTAACTAAGTGTAACTGGGGTGGTAGGTGAGCAAAGGCTCCTTTCCCAAATGAAGCCATTCATTAGTCATGCATAACTAGCGCTAACTGAACTGATTGTGATCCAATTGAATGTAACTGGAAACTAACTAAGCTTCACTAGTTCCAACTCCAACTGGATGAAGGAGGTTGGTGCCGAGACTCCTAGTGGCTCCTAAAATGTAGGGATTGGGATAGAAGGCTCCTAAACTAATGCATGCAAGTGTAGTCAGTTTCAGTTGACCTCTAGTAGTGCTTCCCACACGCTAATAACTGGTACATGTGGCCCTATTAGGCCAAGTGGACCCAATGTTACTAGTGGACCCAATTAATTAATTAAGACTATTAATTTAGGGTAAATAATCTAAATAGACAGTATGGTAAAGGGAGGATTAATAATCCTAACACCCCCCCTGAATCCTAACTTGGAAAACTATGGGCCCTGGAAACAAGTCCATAAGTCACCCAAATACAATATAAAATACATAAATTCTACTTAATACAACTGATTAAATAGTGGAAAACCTCATGGGAACACACCCCCCCCCCCCTCAAAATAAGCAGAAATCAGGAAATACAAGTTAAAAACTTGCAAAAATATTTGATGCAATTTGCAGCAATATGCAATAGTAATGTTGTATTCCAATTCTTCTGTGCAGAAGTATCCTAAATTTTTGCATGTGAGCCTCTGAATCCAAAAAAATTCTTATGTATGGATGAATATTCCTCTTTGGAAGAAGAATAATGTACTCAACTGAATCAGAAATATAAACAACTGCACGGTGAAAACTAGACCCATGTAGAGCATCTGAAATCAACTAATGAGAGAGAAAAAGTTCTTGAGAATTTGAACCATGTGAGTAACACCCAACAACCTGATATATGGTGGCCTTCATCATCATTCCATGTGAGGTAAAATCATCCCCAAGTGTTAGGATCAAGTGTCTAGGCAGATGCAGAATGTCTCCAACTTTACAAGTTCTGTGAGGAGATGAGCATGTGATAAAAAAGGTAGGTAGAGAAGCCCCGGGACAGTGGAGAGAGAATTCTTGAGCTACATAATCTGATATAGCTTCATAAATATCCAATAATTCACAAAATCTAATATCAGAAAACTCATAAGAGAGAACTAACTTCGAATCCTCAGAAGAAAAATTGAAGGAGACTTCTGGTGCTTGATTTGTCACACCAAAATTGATGAAACCAATTACAAGAAATACTGTAAGATCTTGAATCTTAAAAAATAAACCAAATATTATCATATCATAAATTAAATCATATCCAAATATGTTCATATCAGATCCAAAACTGTGAAGTGAAATCAAATCCTTTGCAGCAATTTTGAAGGAGACTTGCGGTACTTGATTTTTCACACCAAAATTGATGAGAGAAGCTACAAGCATTACTGAAAGCTCTTGAAACTTAAAACCTGAAGAAAATAATATCAAACCATATCTAAATAATATCATATCAGATCCAAATAAGTTCATATCATATCCAAGAGTTTTCTCCACCGAGATGGTAGATGCACAATTTTTTCCTTCTTCAAAATTATGAATATTGGTGCATGCAATCATGTACGAATTTGCTAGAAGATCAAGATCAATGAGAGTGAATGGATTACTCCTAAAATCTGAAATTATTTCAAAAATATCCAAATATTTACAAAATATAGTATCAGCAAACTCATGTAGAGAAAACTGTCATCAAATCCCCAACATAAATTTTGAAAGAGATTTTTGGTACTTGATTATTCACACCAAAATTGATAAGAACAACTACAAGAAGTATTGAAATATATTGAACCCTAGAACCAATTAATATCAGATCATATCTAAATAAGATCATATCATATCCAAATAGTTTCATATAAGATCCAAGAGTGTACTCCACCTTGATGGTAGATGCACAATTTTCTCCTTCTTCAAAACCCTGAGTATTGGTGCATGCAATCATGGAGGAATTTGTTGGAAGCTCTAGATCAATGAGAGTGAATGGATTACTCCTAAAATTTGATATTATTTCCAAAATATCCAAATAATTAATTATCTTCACACCAGAAACATCATTAGATATTGGAGAAATCAAGTTCGTCTCCCTGGAGCAATCACCAGTAAACTATCCACCGAATTTATAACAGAAGAATCACTGGAGAATTTTTTCATAGAATGGAAGGAGAGATTTTATTCAATAACAGATATTCAAATGTCTTCTTCTGGATCAACTATATGAGAAGATGAGATATCATATATCTCATAAGCTTCTGGATCAGCAGGAGAATGATTCACTCCAAGGAGACTTTCTTCAATTCGAATTGACTGTGTGGAAGATTCTGCTTCTTCTTCATCTTAAACAACTTCATCAAAGAGAGTAGAGGTTGAGACTTTTGAATAAAGAACTCTTGTGGTTCTAAATGTCCTCTCCAAATTGCTACAATAATCCTCATTGTGCTTCCCAAAGGTTCTATCCAGTTCTGTCTACAGATCTTTTGGGTATTTTACAAAATCAATAAGGTAGCACAAGCTTGGAGAAAAGGACTCACATATTGTTCCATAAGCTCTATCACCGTCATTTAGATATTCATTCACATATTCATAAGACTCTTTACCAAGTCCATTAGATACCTCATAGAGACCTTGTCTTTAGAGATGCAATCATATTCAACTTCCATTCTGAATATCTTGTGGATGGAGTAAGAAGAGGAACTAATAATCTCAAATCCATATGAAGTTGAACCTGAAAATATCACTGCAAAACCAAAAATATTTGAACTATGTTAGAATCATTCTTTTCCTCTCGACATGAACATGTTTTCAGGGTCCATCACGCCTGCACCGCTACTATAAATAAATTCATAGTTAGCAAATCAAGATTGGGGACTTCTGTGGAAACCCAGCTGCTTTTGATGTTCAATGGAGAGAAAAAAATATGAAGCTTTCTTGAAATGGCTCCGATGCCATGTTAAAATTGTTGTTCCATTTAGATATTCAAGCAATTAGTCAAATATTATTGTTGCAGTAAAATGAGAATGAAGATACAAATTGAACAAAACAAACCACACAGGAAACATAAGAGTGTAGCTTAGGTAATTACAGTATCATTGTCATTGATTAAATCCTATGTCACAATAGTTTACATAGGAAAAGAGTTTGAACCAATTAGGGATGAATTCGAATCTCCCCAGTGGATGTGACTGTACCTAACTAAATAGCTAACTCAGGGTGTCTTAATCAATATTAGAGGCCAAATATCCAACTCCAGATATCTAACCAACTAATACAATCAGTAATAAACAATCAACTAAGTGTAATTGAGGTGGTAGGTGAGAAAAGGCGCCTTTCCCACATGCACCCATGCATTAGCCATGCATAACTAGTGCTAATTGAACTGATTGTGATCTAACTGAATGTAACTAGAAACTAACTAATATTAACTAGTTGCAACTCCAACTAAATGAAGGAGGTTGGTGTTGGGACTCCAAATGGCTCCTAAAATATAGGGCTTGGGATAGGAGGCTCCTAAACTGATGCATGCAAGTGCAGTCAGTGTCATTTAACCTCTAGCAGTGTTTCCCACACTCTAGTAACTGGTACAGATGGCCCCATTAGGGAAAGTGGACCCAATGGGACTAGTGGAGCCAATTAATTAATTAAGACTCTTAGGTTAGGCCAAATAATCTAAATAGATAGTATGGTTAAGGGAGGATTAATAATACTAACAGGCTCATTCAATCTACTGTTGGCCCCAGCATGCACTTGGGCATGAATTGGATCATTGGTATGAGAGCAAGATTTCGTTCAGAGATTAAGTTACATAAGCACTTCCATCAAAGTTATTTAAATTATGCATGTTCAAACATGCTCGCAATCCCAACAACACAAGCATACACTTCCTTTGACTTCATAAAAGATGACCAAAGAAACAAACAATAGATATGCAACTGACGAGATAGAGCAACTCGTCGTAAAAGAACTAGCTCGCCAGCAAACCAAGATGTTCTCCCAGTTTAGCGAGATTCTCCTGAGAGTCACTGTGAACTCTAGGATATCCTCGACGTGATCTCACTCCAATAAAATCAGCCCCTTCAAAGTGAAAATGAATCTGGACATATCGAACCTTGAAGGAAAGATTGACGTAAAATTCGTCGACAATTGGAATCTTACTTTGTAGTAAATCAACTCTTCGAAGTGGAAAAGATCACCATTATGTCCTTGAAGAGGTCAACCTCCATACACTGCTGGTGGGAGAACCTATTGACCAAAATGGAAAAAGAAGAAGACCCCATCGGCACATGGGTAAAAATTGTCGAATATCTCTGAAAGGAGTTCTATCTGCCCAAGTACATTGAACAACAGTACAAGAATTTGTAGCAGCTAAGGGAGTGGAAAGACCAGTCCATACAGAGTTAAATCGATGAGTTTATTAACTCATGTCTAGACTTGGAATCTAAGAAGAAGAGAAATTGCTTGTCCTGAAGTATGTCAACGGTTTATCCTCGTACATTCAATAAGAGATGGAGTTTTTGGCTATCGGCATTCTTATAGATGCATTTCATTAATCCAACAAGCTTGAAGCTAAACAAAAAGGAAAAATACATTTCATGAACAAGCCAATAGGTCGAAAATACAATAAGAAGTCACCAGCCAACTCCGACAAGTTCAAGAATCCTTATCAGCAGACTCCGTCAAAGCCTGAACATCAAAATAATGAATTTCAGAAAGACAAGAGGGATCACAACAAACAAAAACCTACCAGGAAATGGTGTGATTATCATAGTTCATGATGGCATGATATGTCAAAATACAAAGCTCAAAAGATATTTTTGGAAAATTGTCAACATTCGACTTATCCGACAGAACCCTGGTAGAATCTGATCCAAATGCATCGTCCCTCCTGGATTTGACCTCGACCACTTCGATGGCCTCAACCATCGTCGATGAGGAAGAACGATAATGCCTATTCCATACATGGATATGGGTTCAAAACATTCCATTACATATGATTGTGGATAATGGTAGCTAGAATAACTTCGCTTATGAATATCATGTGAAGAAATTAGGTCTTATCACCACTCCACATCCTCAGCCTTACAATATCTATTGGATGAAGGATGGGAAGGAACTAAGGATCACATGACAATTCCAACTCACCTACTTCATTAATACTTTTGAAGATGACTCTATTATGTGGCACCACTTTTCGTAGTCGACGCCCTATTTGGTAAACCCTACCTATGGGATCGACACGGTACATATCAGTCACAGCCTCAGAAGGTGATTGTCAAAATACAGAACCAATGGTATGGAATACGAGAGTGAAAATTCACATCAATAGTTTCTATGATATCTACTAAACAAACAAAGAATCTTATCAATCATGCTCAAAAGTTTGAATTAATCATGATAAATCCTCAACATTCTAAGAAGACTAGAACAATGAGTCGACTCATCGACCAACGTAGCTCCCGACAACAACAACAGATTGATAGCATTCTTGAATAATAACGAAACATATTTCAAGCACCAGACAAAGTACCTCTGCACTATCAGGTAAAACACTCCATTGAACTTGTTCCTAGTTCTTCATTACCTAACGCATCTGTTTACAGAAGACCCATTCTCAAAAATGAAGAGTTTTGCAGAAAAATCTAGGATTTGATCGATAAGGGTCATATCCGCTCCAACTCCTCTCCTAATGGATGTCTAGTCATCTTAGTTCGAAATAAAGACGAGACTTAGCGCATGTACATCGATTACTGAGCTCTCGACAAAATTTCAGTGAAGAACATATACCCTCTTCCACGGATTGATGAACTCATCGACAATCTAAAAGGTGCTAAGTTCTTTACGAAACTCGACCTCAAGTCAGGATACCACCATATTCCAATCGATTCCATTGATGTATGGAAACTAGCTTTCGAAACCAAGGGAGGATTGTTTGAATGGTTAGTCATTCCTTTCATCTTAACCAATGCACCTACAACCTTCATGAGATATATGGATGACCTTCTACGAACTTTCATCGGTAAATGTGTCATTGTCTATCTCGACGATATCTGTATTTTCATTCGATCATGGGAAGAACATGTCAAGTAACTTCGGCAAGTTTTCAACACTCTCCAACAACATCAACTATATTTGAACATGGAAAAGTACTCATTTTCGATGACCAACATCACGTATTTGGGGTATGTAATTGACTCTGTAGGAATTCATGTTGACCCAGAAAAAGTACAGATCCTGAAATATTGGCCCATTCCTCAAAACATTCATTAATTAACAAGTTTTCTTGGTTTGGATAACTTCTATCGATGATTCATACTTGTCTTCAGTCACATCACATGGCCTTTGAATTAGTTGACGAAAGGAAATGGAAAAATTGTCTTCAAATGGACACCAACACAACAACACGCTTTTGAACAAATAAAAAACAAGCTTTGTACTACACCAATACTTGTGTTACCTGATTTGCATCATCCCTTTGAGATTGACACGGATACATCAGACTATGCCCTCAGTGTAGTGATCACTCAGCCAGGTCACCCAGTCATGTTTCATTATAAGACTTTCAGTGACACACTCAGAAGGTACTTGACGTATGAAAAAGAACTGTACGCCATTGTGTAATCTCTTAATAAATGGTGACACTACATTCTTGGCAGGGAAATGGTCATCCTCACTGACCATAAGACTTTGTAGTTCACTTCGACTTAGTTGAAACTACAGACAACCCAAAAACTCAAGTGGATTAAGTACCTGCAACAATTTGACTTGGTAATTAAGTATCGAAAAGACAAAGCCAATGCCGCAGTCGATTGTCTTAGCATACCACCCATTAATCTACTATCTATAGGTGTGAGTATGCAGGGTTATGACACCGCTACTTGGTTGCAATTTTATTCAGTAGACTATGATTTTTCTACAATCTATCGACAGCTTCAGACCGACAAGTTTTCGACTGCTGACTACTTCCTAAAGGACACCTTGCTATACAAGCTTCGACAACTTTGTGTATCGACCGGTGAGCATCGACAGAAGATCATTTGGAACGTGCACTACAGAAATACCGTGGGACATTTTGGACTCTCAAAAACACTTTTTAATCTACAAAAGTATTTCTAGTGGCCTTCACTTAAATCTTATGTCAACAAGTACATTCGATCATGCATGGTTTGTGCCATTGCTAAACTTCCGAATCGAAGACAAGGACTGTATACACCCATTCCAGGTCCTAGTCGACCATGGGAATCTATTTTTATGGACTACTTGACAGGATATCATACTACCAAACATCATCATGATGCGATACTAGTAGTATTCAACATATTTTCCAAGATGGATATACTCATACCATGCAAGAAGACTACGAAAACACATCACACTGCTCAGCTCTTCTTTGAAAATGTGTGAAAACACTATGGCCTCTCAACGACCATTATTTTCGACATAGATGATATATTTGTCAGTACATTTTGGAAAACTCTTTGGAAACAGTTCAAGACTAGACTTTCTTTATCGACAGCCTTCCATCTACAGAAAGACAGACAGACGAAAGTTGTAAATCGCTTAGTCGTACAATTTCTTCACATGTACAAACACAACCATCATCGAACATGGGATGAAAGCATTCCATACATACAACATAGCTACAATCGTGCTCAACATAGCTCTACAGGAAAGAGTCCATTTAATATCTCTTATGGATTTCAACCCCCAGCGCATATACACTTAATATATTCCTCGACACAGTCAAATGACATCGACTTTGAAGGACGAGAAGTGGAGAAAGCATTGAAGTTCAAAGATAAAATCTACAACATCCATAAGATAGCCCAAGAAATGTTGCAATGATAAAATGCAAAATCTAAGTCCCGAGACGACAATAATCTTATTCCTCATTCATTCCAAATTGGGGATCAGTTCTAGTTACATCAAAAGAAGGAGCGCTTCACTGGTTCATACATAAATATGAAACCTTTGTGATGTGGTCCATACAGTATCCTTAAACATATTAGAGAAAATGATTTTTAGCTCGACATTCGTGCATGCCTTAGCCTACATCCAGTTTTCAATGTATATCTGCTTCAACTTTACCATGCACCATTGTTGGAACATAACGAATTACAGATAACAGAAACCAAAGAAATCCATCTAGATGTTTAGGAACCTCTTCTTTGTGACATAATTGTGGGATGATGTATACTCCTTACAAGGACAACCTCCATTCCCTTGCTTCAAGTGGCTAAAGATGGACAGCTCCCCGTGCAAGGAATTGTACTCTGCTAAACGAATACAAAACGGAGACCACTGTTTCTTAAGGAAGGAGAAATGATCCAACCAGAAACTAACAGGTTCATCTTTGATAGGTTTTCCTTAGCAACCGACAAGTTCACCTTCTACAGGTTTCCCCTCGACATGTTCAACCAACAAGTTCGCATTCGATAGGTTTTCCCTCGAAAGTCCCACCTGGAATACATTATACCAACATGCTCTACGACAGTTGAACTTCTGACCATTATAACTTCTTGTAACTGAAAGTAGTGGGTAGTCACCCAAACATCTCAACATCCTCTATATAAGCATGTACATTATGTAACATAGACATCTTTCTGATCATCATCTAATTCCTCCATCTTTCATGGAGCAGAAGTAATTAATTGGTTTGAATTATTTCATATTGTCTATGTGTATATTTCTTTTCAACTTAGTGTGTTTTCTTGCTTTGATGTATCTCTTTATATGATTCCGCCACAATAGAGATCAACTCATTTAGTCGACTGTTGTCCCCAACGTGCACCTAGGCACGACCTGGATCACTTTTGTTGGTCCAAAGGAAATACTTTGATCTGGTTATAGCTTCTGAAATCCACACAGAGTTTAATTTCACCATTTTTATTCCTAAGAGGTACTAAATTAGCCACCCATTTTGAAAAACTCAAAGTTACAATAATCTTTGCATTGAATAAATTTTTAATCTCTTTCTCTATAACAGGAAGCAACATTCTTCTCAATTTTTGTCTGAAATGTTTTTCACCAGGATTTATTGGAATGGTATGTTGTATGATAGAAGTATCATACTCTTTGAGATCCTCATTACTCTAGGAAAACACATCAGTGTATTTTTCATCAGATTGATATATTCTTCTTTTTCCTTAACATGCAAATTCTTTGACAGTTTTACAATCCGTGGAGTTTTTTCAACACCTATATTTTTTTCCTCGACAACATTATTAGCAGGTTTCACTTTTGGTTCCTTCACAACATCATTCTGGTCAAAAAGTTTCTCTAAGGGAATTAGACCTCTTGGGATAAAATTTCTTTTCAACTGGATTATGTCTTTCTCCCCTAGCATAATTTTCAACTTTTTACTTCCAGCTTTTTCATCTTCATTTTGTTCATCACATTGGAAGCTCTCTATATTTACATTTTCTGTGTCAATATGGGTATTTACAAATTCATCAGACATTTCCAAAAACCTTTTTATTTGCAGATCATCATCAAAAACTTGCTAATATTTGGAATTGTCTAATATGGAAGGTCTATTTACAATTTCTAATTATGTACATTTTCTGAGAATGGAGGAGCCTCTAATTTACTAGCAACCACAACCAAAGAATCAACCACTCCATTTTCTCATCTGGGAATTACTCTAATTTTGTGTTTGGTAAAGTAATTACCAAACATATCCCATACCTCATTTATGTAATCCCTCATCCTAGGATTCTTTGTTTGATAACTATCATTTACTTGGTTTACCGAAATCTTAGAATCCCCAAACACTATTCTTTTTTATCCCATCTCCTTTAAAGCATCTAAATCAAGTATCAGAGCCTCATACTCAGCCACGTTATTTGTGAATTCAAAAGTCAATTTATATGATAGGGCTTTGAAATCTCTGATTGGAGAAATTATGAACACACCAGCACCAACACCAATTTTATTTATAGACCCATTAAAGTACATAGTATATAAATCCTCTTCATTCTTCTTCTTGTCTAAATCCTCTTGTCTCTTTGCAAAATATGTATCTTCTTTAAACTCTATCTGAACAGGAATATCGAGATCTATTTGAGGACCATCATTGAAAAATATTGAAGATCCTAGGTCGGTATCAACAGCATAAATAGGATGGTTTTCCAGTTTATCTCTACTGATAACTACATAAGCCAATCTCTTCTCTCTATACAACCTCCTATTCCCACCAAACAAAGGAATGGTAACATATGTCATGTGAATTTGAAAAGTTCCCTTCAAATTCGAAGTCCAATATCTTGACAACAACATGCCAAACTTGGGAGGAATATTAGCTACCACCACATCCATAACAACACTTTTTGTTGGAAGCTATGTAAAGGTCACTACCATATCCTTTATTAATCCCAAACATCTTACTTTCATAGAATCAAAAGAATACAGGTCTTTATAATGCCTTGTAATCTCCAACCCCAAACTGTCATCCACCACCTTAGGCATAATATTATGAGATGCACCAGAATCTAACAAAGCATTGTGCAATATCATATCGTGTACATTGAGACTCAGATAAAAAGGGGGAACATCCTCATCCTCTGTTTCTTCAAGTTTGACCCCAAGGACAATAGTAGGGTAATCGTCTGTCACTTCTAAGATGTCTGGTTGATTTTCACCCTGATTTTAAACCATTTTTGTAATTGTTTCCATGTATTCATAATTTATCAAGAGTTCATTAAAAGGAATAGATAGCTTGATTTTTGACAATTCATTCTGTAAATTGAAAGATGAAATTGGTTTTTCCACATCAATCGGTACTGGCTGCTTGTTTTCTTTTGACTTTTGTTCTTTGTTATCAGAATTTTTATGGACAGTGGTATCTTTTTCTATTTCCTTTCCTTTTTCTTTTTCTTTTTCTTGATTTTGTTTACTAGAAGAAGGATGATTTTGGTTTCTCCTTCCTTTATTTATCACTACATCTATACTTCTCAGTTTTAATTTCCTTTGAACATCATCAATGGCATTTTGATATCCTCTGAGATACTTCTCTGAATTTGTCACTGAAATAGTAATTTCATCATCACGAGAAAACATGTTATTCTCTTCATTAGTATGATATATATCAACATTAATCTCATCAAAGTGATGAATATTATGGTCCATAGGACCTTCTTCTTCTTCTCCCCCCTCATGAACCAAATTCTCTGGAAATGGTGGTATAATTTGCTGATCATCAAGTTTCCTTTGGTTTCGTGGAGGAGGGGGTGGTCTCCTAAAGTTAGGATTTATGATATGATTTTCAGGCTTCTCTCAGTCTGGTGGTCTGTTATCCAGAGCTAACCCATCCATCAATCTCTCCATAGTCTTCATCATTATGTCAAACTTGGCATCATTTGTAGAGGAAGGGGAAAAAGTAGATGGTTGATTATCTTGTATTCTTCTATCTGGCTCTACTCTATTCTTTAATTTCCCTAAAGCCAATAAGTTTTCCTCCACTTCTAATGCATCTTTAAACATAATAATAAAACTAGCATATTTTATTTCTCTTAACAATAATGCAAAATCAATTTTAAAAGAATCTGTGTAATGTAGTTTTGCAGCACCTACCAAGGGTTTGATATCAGCTGGAATATAATTATATACCCTCATAAACCTGTTAGAAAACTCATGCACAGATTCAAAACTCCTTTTCTTTAAATTATTGTATTGATATAATACTGGTAAAGGGCTCTTTTTTGCTTCCCACCTATCCATAAATAATGTTTGAAATGCCTAAGATGTGGGGATAGATCTTGTTGGTAAGTCCTTGAACCACCATTTTTCCTCTCCAGACAAACTATGAGAAGATAGTCTTATCTTTGCATCATCATGATCAACCTCTTCCATATGAATGAAATCCTCAAACCTAACCATATGTTGTCTTACTGTAAAGTTTCCTTCCCCATCATATAAAGATATTCTTTGTGAGTATTTTAAAGGAAGGTCATGAAAAAAAGATGGAAAAGTCAAGGCTAAAAACCTAGTTGTCATTTGTCTAGGTGGATTTCATACAACATGTGGATTTTTCAATACAGGAGGGTTGCGAGGAGGAATGTGAATAGGACTTGACATATGCTGCTGGTGAGTTTGAAAAAGAGTACAAGTTTCTTCAAATTTTACAGGGTTTTGTAAATTCTAACATAGGGAATCTATAAGATATGACTCAAGCCTTTTTGGATCAATCTATGTATTTTTCAAATTTGTATCTGATTTAGACATTAAAAAAGGTTTTGTAATATTCAATCTGCATAAATCCACATCTGATAAACTATGAAAATATTCTTGAAATATAGACCATTCAGTTTGAGAAGTAGTAGCTTTATTTTTTCCAATCCTATGTCTAAACAAACTTTCTAGGTTTTCCACACATTGTAAAATTTCAGTAGTAGGGTTACCTCATGTGTGTGATCTCCTGGAAGCCAAAATGCCTTCTGAAATCTTGCTAAAAATAAATGTGGAGTCACCAGGTCAAATGCATAACCTTTTTCAAATGTAGAAATCTCTGTTTTCCCATAGAGATCTTTTCTTTCTTGAAATATTGCAGTCTTGTTGTCTCTCCCAAGGATAATTTGAACTCTCGTTCCCTGGGTGGAAGGAAATCTCAAGGTAACAACAAAACCAATTTAAGAAAGAAAATTGGCTTTTTCCTTTCTAGAGAGGGGTCTCTCATTGATTTTTAACAAGGCCAGCTATGAAAATAAAATAAAGATTCAGATTGTATTTTTGGTTGAAATAGGGAAAGTAAACATTGGGATATGTTTTCGAAATATATAACGAATGAAACACAAATATATTTGCATAGAACTTCAAAAAATGCAGGATAGTTACACAGTTACAGTCAAAATGTTGATTGCTTGGTGATAGAAAAGAAACAAGAACAATCCATCAATATAGAGCACCATAAGATGAATTCTGCATTAATTTTAGTTGAAAGGATTTTTTAATATATTAAATAATAGCCAGAACATAAAAATGTATGAATTATGAACCATTAAACACTCATTTTAGACATGAAACAAAACATAATGGAAGGTAAGACAAGAAAACATCCACAAGGAAAAGAAAGTACAGACTGTAATTAGAATTAACACATGAATATTTGATGAAAGGCCAACATTCGGCTCTGCAATTTCTATTAAAAATAGGTCTCAAAGTACATAAATCAAAATCTCATGGGTTCAAACCTTTTTTCCATACAACTTAGAGGTTCTTATACATTGCTCCATGAGCTGAAAATAAAACTGAATGCTAAAAATAGGCTCAACCTCCTTTCATGTGTCAATCGACACTTCTTAACTAATAACAACTTCTAGAAAATAAACTAGCAGCTAATAACTATTCTTCAGCATTCAATGTTCAATAATATTTAGGACTTCAAGTACGCAACATATATTTGGTTCTCCTGAACGTTTCTACAATCTTCCATTGGTCTGCTGAAGGTAGCTCCAAAGTAGACATTTCTTTTGACAATAGTCGCAATTCAATATGATCCTTGAAGGAATAATTCTATATATGTGAACATATCTCTTTAAAAGTGAAAAATATTTCAAATTCATCAACCAAATTATCAACAATTGTCCTCCCAGACAGGGATTGGTTCATATCAGCAAAATTGGTGTGATCCAATCTGCATTCAATTAGATTTTCATGATATTCCTTCTAGGTCAACATTGCTCCCTTCTCTTCCCAAAATAATGGGAGTCCCTTTTTAAATAAAGGATCAAACATGCCAATAAAAGGATTTACTTGATGTGCCATAATATCAAATTTATCCTGGACTGTGTCTAAGTGGTGATATTTATTTACTACTTTCCTGGCCCAATTCATAATTGAAATTCTTTCCTTGATGTTTTCTTTCTTCAAATCATCCTCTGAAAAACCATGCAAAAATTTGATGGCATTATTGGCGTAGTCAACTAGATTCTTATTCGAATTTTCCCTTTCTACTTCCATAATCTTCCTGAATGAATGTATCACCACTTCTTTATCTAATATATAATCAAGGTAGGGCCTAAAATTGTCTTCTTATGCAATAATAGAATCCCAAATAATATGTTTTGCGCCTTGTACTGATGCTTGACCTGTTACTTGGTTCATTAATTTATCATTTTTGGTTTGCAATTCCTAGAATTTGGCCTCCCAAGCTTGAGATTTAGCTTCCCACTTTTTCCTCTCTTGTTCTCTTTGTAATGCCAGGTTCTCCAGGTTTTTATTCTTATTTTTCAATCCAGTTAATTGTAAATATTTTAGGCTAACTTGTGAAATAGTGTGGATAATTTTTTGCTCACTAGGTTCAGCTATAGGAGGAATAATCCCTCCCTCAAGTTCTTTTTCCTTCTCCTGTAATTTCATTTCCATTTCATCATATTTTTCTTTCATAGTCTTCTCACTCTCTACCACCAAAGCCATGTATTTTTTGCCACTATTTCTCTTTATCAACAAATTTCAATAATTTACCTTTGCAATAAGTGGGCTCATTATTCATGCTTTCCTTTTCCTTCTCTATTTCACCTAATTCAGGCCCATGTATCAGCTGTGTAGCAGGTATTTTTAGTTTCCTTTTTAGAAATTTGATAGCATTATTTTCATTTAACAACCTATGTATTCAAGCTCCCTTGTCAACTTGGCTTTCAACAGCCATTAGATCTATCTGTAACTTCTTTATTTGTGTTTGGTGGGATTTGTTCTCCACCTTTTCCTGTCTCAATTGATTTTCATTTTTTATTTTAATAGTCTAAAACTTTGATAATCTCAAAGCATCCTTCAACATATCAATAAACAAAATATCCCCTGTTTTCTTGTGCAAATGTATCATGTCCGAGATAGGGATATTTTCCAAGTCCATTTTCATTTCTGCAATTCTATTCTTGGTTTCCAAGGCCAAGTTTAGAGTATTTTGGGAATAGTCTCTAACAAAAACAAGGGATAGATATTGATTAGAAATATTCCTCACTTATGAATACAACTTCAAAGTTCCTCTGAAGTTATATCTTTGGTTTCTTTGTATTTCTCCAACAAATCTATCTTGATTTTGAATTGAGATGTGGAGTCAGCTGGTATGTCAGCAACTGCATACTCCCTCACCTCAAAAGCAGACCGTGTTAATTTCATTTTTTTATTTCCTTTGTCTTCACATGTAGTCTGTACAAGTTGTCTTTCTTCTTCTTAGGTGTTTTGGAAGTGTCCTCCTCTTCAGTATCCACAGCATCTGAAAAATATCGCTTATTAGTCCTCTATGAATGTCTAGCCAAAGGTGTGATGCTCTCAGTTGCTGAAATTAACTTGGAAATGTCAGGCAGTAATGAATAAATCTCTCCTATAGAATAATTTGAATCCTCTTCCATATCAGTATCCTTTGGATAATCATATAAATTTGCAGCATCTGCTAATCCAACAATTTCCTCATGCTCAAAAGGATTCCTTTTTAGAGATTTTCTTCTATTTGAAATAACATGGTGGGGATCATAGTTAACAACAGGTTCTGTCAAAAATCCCATCCCTTTTAGTAAAATCTCAATCATTGGCAAGGCAAATTTATTTTTGATGGTAAATGGGCCAACAACCCATGGATACTTGATTTCAGTAGACTTCTTAAAATTTAAGAAATGTCCAGTCTCTACTATTAACTTTTGTCTGACAAATTCCATGGAGAACACTCTTGGATTCAAGAAATCCAGAAACATATAAGGTGGATGAACGAAACCATACATCTTGATCACTGTTCCATGCTCAAACATGAACCAATCACCTATCCTTTTCTCAGTATAAAGCTGCAATATATTTCTCATGTCTGGAAATACCCTGGGAAAATTCTTTTGAAAAATATCATTATACACTTCTAACATGAGGAAGTTCATAAAATTGGTGTAATATTCATTCATTTCTTTAGTCAGTACTATCTATGGTAGCTACAAATTTTCCTCATTGAAGTAGAGTAACATTTTCAATAAGTAAGACTGAAATCTAAAAGTCTTCATCTTGTGGAAATCCATTAACTAAGAATGAATGTTCTCAGTTAAGAATTCTTCAAACTTAAGGCATGAAAATTGTATTGACTGACTGGACTCATCAAATTCGTATGGAAAAGTACCCGATACAAAAAGTAGACTCATGAGGGGCTCAGTAATGTACTTTTTCATTTCTAAACCTAAAAACTTACTCAACGGAGTTACAACGCACTGGGCTTCTTCATTAAAAATGGCAACATCAACTATAAATGGTTGGTCTAATAGCTCGACATCTGATTTGAAACACTTCTTGAAAAACTCTTGCTTCTTCTCTACTACAAACTCTCTAAAGTATTGGACTATAGATTCTTCATTGTAATCCTTATCTCTCAGGGTAAATTCATCAGGGACTAACAAGGTTTTTCTAATGACTAGAGAATTAATAGGACACAATATTTTGGAGTTGGTAATATACATTATAACCTTGTTAGAAAGAGAATAATTATTGGCACACCAATAAATGAATTCCGGGCAATTTAGGGTTTGGTTAGTAGCAAAAAGTGAAAATAAGACTGGTAAATATTGTGAATGTTAGTTCCATGGTCTTTAAGTAGTTTTAACCTCTACTTAACAATATCAATTGGTCCATTTAACATAATTATATCAAAAACCTTGGCATCTCTATCTTCAAACAACTCTTGCACCTTCTGATATTCTAGGTTCTAAGCTTCTAAACTTTCCACTTGGGCCATTTTATATAGTTTCGGGAGGCACAAAAATATTACCTGGTGTTCTGACAAGTGGCCAAAGGACATCATATGAGTTGGCTTCTTCCAAATTGTTTTTAGCTTTAATTTTCCAATGCAGGAGAATAAAATATTACCCTAATTTCATGTGCACAATCTTTTTATAATTTTTTATATTTTTATCCATCTTGCATCTTCTGTAATAGAAACAATTCTCAGCCTTCCATCTCACCTGATTGATTCTACGCCGTCAATCCTTTCACCAAATTAATCTATCGTCTCCCTCCAATACAACATTACCCCGTTATCCTCCTTGCAGCTCATAATCTGAGATTAAACTGTAACCATGTATCTAGATATGGCCTTTTCTAAGTCGTCGATCTTCTTTTAATTTATCCAATTTCATAAATTTGTTTCCATACTCAGAGTAAGCATGTCTCT
Organism: Pseudotsuga menziesii; assembly: GCA_001517045.1. Classification (NCBI taxonomy): domain Eukaryota; kingdom Viridiplantae; phylum Streptophyta; class Pinopsida; order Pinales; family Pinaceae; genus Pseudotsuga; species Pseudotsuga menziesii. Next base: position 97,499 of record LPNX010055173.1, read on the forward strand.
CTTGTGAAATTATTTTGAACCATATATGTTTTCCCAGATGAACATTGCACCATTGATTCTATCCACCCTTAAACTTCATTTCGCAGCATCCACCATTCTATTTCTCCTCGCATCTTAAAACTATGAAATAATCCTCAACCGTAGATCTTGATCTACAAGAAATCTTAATTATCCAATGATGCATATCTTACCTGATTTCACAATCCACCATCTTGATTAAATTATTGCTTGTTCCCATTGTGAAATCATTTTTTTCATAGATAAAAAATCCGCCAAGATCTCTGTCGTTCAAAAGGTCGGAGCCTACAAGCCTTTTCGCAACCCCAAAATATTTAATCTTGCATGCTTGTCGTGGCTGCGAAATGCATATCCACCGTAGATCTATTCCACTCAAGATCATGGTCATCGGAATATGTGGGTCCTACGATATTTCACAGATTGAGAAACTTAATTACCCTATGCTTGTTGCCGATGTGAAATTAATATCAACCGTGGATCTCCAACATCATTAGATATCAACCATTGAAATATGAAGAGTGTAACAGATTTCACAATCCTCCATAATGTATTTCTTGCGCATGTTTGCTCGACGAAATCTTTTTGTACCTTGAATCTGCCTCCATCTATCCATCCAATGGTTCATATTTCTTGCAAATTAACCTCCTTCTGCCAATGTAAAATTTATTCAAAATCGTCATCTTTCCTTGGCAAAATCAATCTGTAGCCTTTGATTTTCTGTGTTGTGCATCTAATCCCTTCATTCCTGTCGCTACATAACCTTGAGCAATTTTTTATTATTTGGACATATTTTCAGGGTTTAAAATTTTGGATTTTCAGTAATTTTGCACTTTAAAGAAATTACGTGCAAACCCTTATAACCTATAGGAACTCCATCAACACCCTTGAAGGTCAAATGACATGGAAAATTTTGAAATATTCCTCTTCCTTTCACTGATCTAACCCCCTCCAACTACTTAGCTCAAAATAGTGCTAACATGTGGGACCACACCCTCCAGCGGGCTATCAGCGGCACAGGGGCAGGGTGGATGGGTTAGTTCCACTCGGTCACAGACATATGAGATGTCAGAGTGTTACACTAGACTCATTGCGGCTAGATGTGGAGCAATTACTGTAGGGATTCATCGACGATGGGTGGAAGTATATTGACGACGACTTGATCTTCTCATGATATAGGGATCTCTGAGAGTGTATATCCCTTATGAGGAGGATCACAATAGATGTTGATTATGTCAAAGCAGCGGCACAGGGTGATGTGCCTGTGGAGGAGGAGGACACAGAGGAGGAGGAGGACAATGAGGAGGACACAAAGTCCAAGGAGGATGACTCTTACTAGCATCTTGTGATGCTTCCCCCAATGCTTATGATCATGGGGATTTTTGTATGATATGTATGATCAGCCAAGAAAGCTTGTGGAGCTTCTCATTTTGTACTAAACACTATGATATATATGCACGTGGATGCACCTTGTTATGTACTTTTTATGGGTTTTTATGAGTCTCTTTTATGATTATGATGATGCATGTATGATGTATATGACATAAGTAAGCATGACTATATGATGATGCATTATGCAGTTTATTTCCTATATGTGATGATTGATGTGCCACTCTAGAACGTCATTATCCATTTCGTATGCTACACTATTGAGACTTCTGGGAACACAAATGAATGAAATGGATTTGAAATGACTAACCAAATGTGTAGTGTACTAGAAATTTCTAAAGAGATAAGGATCTTGTACCCGGTAGTAGTTACTCAACTAGGATACAAGTAGCTAGGAGTCTAAGAAAACATCAAGGCGATGAATACCCAAGTGGAAGGCACCGTTCATGAGACCAATGACACCATCATACTCAACCTAGTTATTTGTAGCAATACAAACACACATTCCATCGATATGGATCAACTCATGTGACGGGGAATAAATGATCCACGTATCTGAGGCGAGATTAGGAGACCATCTACTTGCACCGTCATTGAAACCAACATATCAAGGTGAGGTAGGATCCATCTATAACAATAAAGGAAACAAACTATGAGACTCGTGGAAAGAATGATGCAAAACAAAATTGAAAAACTATGACACAAGGATACTCATGGTGAGCGACTTCATGCATAAAACCTCTTGAGGTAGATCCCATTGCAGGGATTCTTCAAGAGGTGGCCGTCATATTCAGCGAGGAGATATGGCCCCTTGCCGAGACATAAATGGATGACATAAGGGCCATACCACATGGAATCAAACTTCCCTTTCCCTAACTTATCATTGGCTTGGTTGTAGGAGAGGATGAGGCCCACCTCACTGAAGGTGCGCGGGTGGACATGGGAGTCATAATGGGACTTCGACCGAATTTTGGATGCTTCGATCATTTGGAGAGCACCACGATGGTCCTCATTGGTTTGTTCAAGTGTAAGTAGGTGTTGTTATAATGGTGAGTATCATGGAGAAGGTTGAAGACAAGACAAAGAAACGTAATATGGAATTCAATGGGAAGAACCAATTCCACACCATGGACTAAGTGGAATCGGGTAAAACTAGTGGTGGTTTTGGTCTATGTCTGATAATCCTAGAGGGTGAAAAAGAGCAAGTGGTACCAATTGGATGTGTGTTTTTACACCATTCATTGGAGCATTGTTTTGAGGATCTTGTTGAAAACCTCAACTTGGCCATTTCCTTGGCAGTAGTATGCAGAGGAATAATGGTGTTCAAACTTCAACATGGTGGAAAGCTTTGCCCAAACAATGTCCTCAAAATGGGAACCGTGGTCTGAGAATAAATATTGGTGGACATTGAAACAAGCAATGATGTGGTTAAAAAATAAATGTGCCACATTTTCTACGTTACAATTGAAATTTGTCATGGATTTGACCCATTTGGTGAAGTAATCAATGACCATAATGATGTATTTATGATTGCCATTCAAAGAATGGTTACAAGTCATGAAGTCGATCGCCCATTTGTAGAAGGGACCGTCTATGACGATAGGATGTAGTGGTGCGGGAGGTTTCCGTGATTTTGAAGCAAAGAGATGGAAATTGTGACATTGTTTAACTACATTGATGCAATCGGTGAAATGGTGGGCCAGAAATAACCGACATAGAGGATATTTTGGGCGGTGGCCAAACTAGAGAGGTGGCCATCATAGGCTCCACTATGACAATCATTCAATACTTTTTCATCTTCATCATGGGTTAGGAAATGCTGCAGGATAGTATCCGCACCATGGAGGTATAAGACATCCCCGATAAGGAGATAAAGAGTGGCTTGGTGCTAGATGCGATGACAGTCTTCGTGGCTCAAATGGGGCCTGAAATTTTGTGTGCACAAGTAAAGGAGGATGCTCCCATACCATGGGTATTCTGTGGAGATGAGGAATAAGGATTCATCAGGAAGGGTAACAGGAATAGGGGATGATGTACACAACGAAGGGAATTCTACCATCAAGGAAGCTAACGCCAAAGATTTCGTTCTTTTGGGCATGATGAATTCTAGGTCTTACTATTGGAGAATGACAATCCACATAGTAGTGTGGCCAACAAGGAATTGAATCAAGAGATACCACATGGGTTTGGAATCGACCAAAACATGCATATGACTCAGGAATATATAGTCATGTAGCTTCTGGACTGAAAAGACGATGGAAAGGGCCATATTCTCTTCATGGGAGTAACGTAAGGGTGGTATGGAGAGCTTCTAACTGACACAATAAATCACATGCTCTTGGAAAGCATCGTCTTCTTGGACCAAGACTCCAGCGATGGAATTTCCATATGCCGACACATAGAGGATGAACTCCTTATTGAAGTCGAGAGGAGACAACAATGGAGTGGAAGTCATAGCTAGTTTTATTGCATCAAAATTTCCTTGCATATGCTCATCCCATACAAAAGGAATGTTGGTACGAAGTAGACATAAGAACCCATGGAATTTAGTCGCATATTCCGGAATAAAATGACGAAGGAAGTTGGAATTTCTTTGGAGACTCTACAGTTGGAGCAAAGTATGTGGGGGATTATGATTAAGAATGGATTGAACCTTCAGAGGATCCACCGCAATCCCCTTATGGGATATAATGAAACCTTGTAATATAACAGGTAGGACACAAAACACACATGTGAGGGGTTCAAGCAGACATTATATTTGTGACATCACAAGAATACCTGTCGTAATTCATCCAAATTTTGTTAACACTTCCGAGATTGAGCCATGAGGTCATCTAAATAGACCCAAATAATGTGAGTGAGGTCATGGAAGCAATAAGTCATAGCCCGTTGAAAAGTGGTTCCATCATTTTTAAGGAAAAATGACATGACACGATACAAAAAGGTGCCCCAAGGGGTGGTAAAAGCAGTTTTGTATTGATCCTCTTTGCAGATCTAAATTCAGTTATAACCAGAAAAAACCATCCGTGAAGGAAAATAATTTGTGCCTGACACATGAATCAATGATCTAGTCAATGAACAAAGTGGGTAAGTTGTCTTTGCGAGATGCCAAATTCAAGTCCCGGAAGTCAATAAAGACATGAATGGTAGGTTGTTTTCTATTGACGGGAACAGGATTGGAAACCCAAGTGGTATATGCAATGGGGTATATGAAACTGGTTTTATGTAGTTTGTCGATCTCAGCTTTGGTGGAGGGAGCCTTTGATGAGTGAATGGGTCATTTCTTTTCACAAATGGGGGAAACACTAGGCCATGTGTCTATATGTTGTTTGACTATATATGGATCAATCTCAGGCATCTCGATATATGACAACGCAAAAATATCATGAAACTCCTAAAAAAAGTGCTTTGTATGAAGCGACTTCTTCAGGGGAGAAAGACGCTTCCAGTGTAATATCTCCAACTACTTCAGGTGTGGTTTATATATAAACCTTTATGGTTGGTGAAATGTTTTCCATGTTACCCTCTTCAAAGGTGTCAAGTACCAGAATCAATTTTTTAAACTAGTTGATACTTACCCAGATTAAGTCTTTCGCTTCGATAGAGTATTGGTCTGACAATGAAGAAGGATCATCAAGGACAAAAAAGGAGAAATGATGCATATCATCCCAAGGATACTCAGGAGTCGAAAGTGCTTCAAGGGTTTCCTCGTCATTGTAAAAGCAACGCGTGGATAGATCAAATGGATCTTCCATGACCAAGGAGGGGGAAGGAATATTGAAGCTAAAGATCGTGTAAATGGTGTTGGTGGTTTCTGACAAAGAATCCATAGGGTGAATCTCCTCTAGGACCATAATTTCATACTCACAAGAGTTAGTGCAAAGGTAACTAAGGATCGAACTGTAGTAAGACAAGTTTGGGAAATGGTATGGATAATGACCATAGAGGCTGCAAATTGCACATGGATGGTTGGTTAGCAATGACTTGTTCTTCACCATAGGTATGGTTGGTACGTTTACAACTGGAGTTTTTTCAGTCTCAACTATGGTGCACATGTGGGTGTGAAGGATAGGAAAATCAGGACAATTTTACGTCACATGACCTTTAACATCGTATAAATCACATCTAGGAGGAGGAAATGCTTTGGCCGTCACTTTGGGCATCTTTACCCTAGTCTTATCTGGAGGAGGGGGGTAGGGTAGAAATAGTGGCAATCGTTGGTGTACCAGGAGGTGGGTGTGACATCGTCTTAATAGGTTGGAAAAGAGTCAACATAATCTAGGGATTTGGGGGTGGGGTAGGTGGATCGAGGTACCACACGATAATATCCAAAGTGAAACCTGACATGTTGAGAGTAGTCATCAGAGGATTTCTCATGATGCCAGATGGTGGAAAGAGGAAGGAGATCATCTGGACATGGAATGAGCCCCAATAATTGTTGTTGACATAGATCTGTTGACACATATATGTCAACAGGGGTTAAAACTCTATCAACACCCCTAAACACTGCAATCTCCCTGAGCACCATACTAGACAGGTTTTACCCTGTCCACCAACACCTATGAAGAAGATGAAGTCTCACCTGAGATGTTCGAGGGAGAGCTGCAGGAACCAAGTTTCTGCAGTAAGAAGGAGGATTTGCGCATCTGTTTTTTCACTATCTTCTTATTGTCGCAATATTAACCAGATATTCAGGAGGGGGTTTTATCATCACTTATTCATATTCGACCGCATCAGAAACCATTCACATTAAATCACATTATCATATTCATTCATAAATAGATCGACAAATATGAAACCATCCAGTATGTAGAGACATCGCATCATTCAAGAACATAAATCATACTGCAACATTATCTCATTCAGATTGCATCATTAAGACTATAAAATCAGAAAAACACAAAACATAGAGTTTCTAACATCATCTGCACTTGTCATATTACTTATGTAGATCAAAGCAAGTTCCCGAAATACATTCTTAGGTTTGCCGGATAAAACTTAAACAACAAGTACATAGATCACTCATCCACAGATATTAAAAATATGATCTAAGACAAAATCAAAGATCTCATGATGATTCTCTCTCCATTCATTCATTATCTTTCAATATCTCCTACTACATTTCTAACTCAATATATAGGCTTGTGCCTTTACAAAATGGTCCACTTCTAACTACTTGGAACAAAAACTACAAAATAATGGCCAGCCGAATCTTTGTCTATTTTCTCCTTGTGCACCATTCTTCGAGTTCCGATTTTCTCACCATGCACACCCATATCTCCTACCAACATGTCCCCAACATAATCTTGTGGCTCCTCCTTGAGCCACATCAACTGGATATTGTGTGTGCACTGATCTTCGCCTTGAATTCTGCATATTCTTGTTGGAACTTTTCATCTATTTCTTTCACCCAATTAGTGATCTCTACACAGTCTTCCATGTCTTGTTTGACCGAATGATATACAATTTTTTCCATGACCTGAGTGCGAGCTTCTTGAATGTGGCCAAGCGCATCCATAGCTTTGAGGGAAAATGCCTCGCCAAGATCCTAAAATGTGTCGAGCTGCGTAATGCAGTGTTGATGCCTTTCCCTTTCTTTGCTTTATCTATTCTAGAGTGCCTTCAAATCTATTGCTTTAATGAATTGGATCACCGGGGACATCGACTTCAATGAAGCCCGCATTGTGGCTAACTATGCATCTGCCTCCTGTAGTTGCGCACCAAGTTGCTTTAGTTTCTCATATTGCACTATGCTCATCCAAAATGATGTGGTATTCTCCTTCTCCATGATATCTGCATCATGTTCCTTATTTAGTCACTCAATTTATTCCTTTTCCTGCACCTCTTATTCTTGCAACTTCCCCAAGTGCTCACAAATGATTTCTTCACGGTCCACGAGCTCCTGACTTGACGTCTTTTTCAACCGCACCAGGATGTGGATTGGAAACTCATTGGAATCCATATAAAGTGTATGGAACTGGTGCAGCATTGCATCAACATCCTCAATGCCTATATCCAACGCTCGTGGTGGAATATTAACCAGCTTGACTCACTTCCCTGTGCTAAGTTCGGCTTCCTGCTGCAACACATTGACTTGCAGAACCTTCTCCACAACAACATTGGTCAGAGAAGACAACACATTTTTGACCTGGTGAAAGAAATTTGTAGAGTGTTCTTTCAAATGTGCCTTGCTAGTTCTTGTCGCAGTGGTGATTGTCGTTATGATGTGATTTACCTTCTCATCATTCATCTGTGCAGTGTTGCTACCTTCACCTTGCTCCTGCCTTCACTTTGTCCTTGTCTCTTCGAATTGTCTGTCGGCCTCGGAATCCACTGGAGTCCTAGAAGAATCCTCCTGTTATTCCTTCTCCATTTCATGGTCATCCATCTAATATACTAGTGTGTTGATAGGTGGACCCGCTTTGAGATCTGATAGTTCCTCACTACTTACTTGGACTTTCCAACCATCTGGCCAGTCAGTAATGATGGAGTCAATTTCTTCATCTGTCAATTTTTACATGGTAGTGAGCCATTTCTTCTCACTGTCACATCGTTCCTTGATGTGAATGGCATCCAGTCCCATCACAAAACTTGCAATACATTGATATTTTTTCACTACCGCCTCCAAAAGGCTCATTAAATTCCATGCTGCTTCTCGTAACTTAGTCCAATATACATAAAATTGTATTTCAAAGTTGGTCTATCCATTCTTCTCATTGAGATACCATAAGTATTCATACCTTGCAACTCTACATACTTGCACAAGTTCCACATTCATTCCCTCATACTCCTCAGGATCCATCCATCCTACCAACGCAATGAGGCCTAACAACAAGTAGTAAGTGAATGACCAATTCCCCTCCTAAACAAGTATCGCATCCTCCATAAGATGGTTCAAAAAAAATAGTTATAAGTTCATATGCATGCCCTATGTGCATGCGATTACTCCAGATGTTCATTGATTAGGGCAGTTTTTTCTTACCACTTTGATAGCCAAAATATTGGTCGCAACTCAAACTACAAGATCATTTATTGTGTTGAAAACGTAAGTTCTTTTTTCATGATCCACTCCATATTTATTCTTCAATTTAGAAGCTAAGCGCTTTTCATTATCCTTTTCATGAAAAATATTGTGAAGGGTCAGTACCCGTCGTAGGAAATCAAGTTATCCACGAAATCAATTCCATTGTGACTGGTACCTTCATATCCAGCCATAAGTACCCTCCATGAAAGCACACCAATAACTTCTTTACACATGTGTTGGCCTCCACCATGTTAATTTATTGTAACTTCGGAAGATATTCCAAATAGTATTGTATTCCTCCTTCAAGAAATGAGTTTGGTCTTGTCATTATCATTAAAAGAAGCAATGTAAATCTCGAAATGTAATTCAGGTCATTAGTACCCAAGTGTCAATATAATAAATGCTATTTGTAATGTTCAGTTGGACAAGTAGACCCCATCAAGTTAGAGGTCAAGTCAACAAAATAATATAAGTAGGGAGGTGCTCCTCTTCTTTAGACACACTCACTCGAGATGTTCTTAGTGAGAGAGAGAAGTAGTAGTGCAACAGAAAGAAGGGAGCAACTGTTTTCTAAGTTTTACACTGCACTGGTTGAGTTCTATACTGAGGATTTTTTGCAGGGTTTTCTCCCTTGTGGTTTCCCTGAGGAAAATATCTATGTTCTTGTGTTCTTATGTTTTTTTGCATGTTTTTCTTCCAGTGATCTTCTAGTGGAAAATTGTTTTAAGATATCATCCAAGCAATTATAAAGAAAATTCAACATGGTATCAGAGCCACCCTGAAAGGAGACACTGCACAACTAGGGTTTGTTGTTCTTAGAGAATCCCTTGACAAATCAACCAGAAAAGAGGGCTCCTCCAAATTTCCTCTAAAGGGCGCATCTTTCTGTGGTGACAGAACTGAATTCCAAGAATTTTCAATTTTGGACCTATTACTCCTGCCAGGACAAACTAGGGCTTCAGTTTTCCCAAGGTTTCATCATCAATCTTAGAAAAAGGAAGATACTCGGCCCCACCTATGATCCCAATTGCAAAATTAGGGTTTCTACTCCAAACCCTAGGACCTCAGGAAGAAGGTGAGTCAGGAATTGCTTTCTGCAAGTAAGTATCCTTCTATCTATTTCCATTTGAGTTTCTCAGTTTTATAAAGCTAACAAATAATACCAAGCTAGATCAAAATCTTGAAGTGGTTGAAAAATTTAGAGCATGGAAGTACAAAATCATGCTCATCCTCCAAGAGAATCATCTAGACAAATTTGTGAAAGAGGAAGTAAAAGAACTAGAAGAAGTTGAGGCAAAAATCAAGCACAAGAAGGATATGATCATAGCTAAAAGAATCATAGCTGATTAAATCAAAGATAATCTGATTCCTCAGGTATCTTCCATGGAGACTCCAAAAGAAATTCTTGATGCCCTATCAGGTCTATTTGAAGGAATAAACATTAATAGAAAGATGACCCTGAGAAATCAACTCAAAAGTGTAAAAGCTCAGAAGTTCGATGCTATGCAATCTTACTTTAGAAGAGTATCTCAAATCAAGTATCAATTAGAAGCCATTGGTGACTTGGTTGAAGAAGAAAAAGTTGTAATGACAACTTTGAATGACCTTCCAAGAGATTGGGAATCTTTCATCCGAGGAATTTGTTCAAGGAGGAAACTAACCAAATTCCGTAAGTTATGGGAAGAATGAGTCCAAGAAGAAGAGAGGATAGCAGCTAGAGAATAAAAACTAAATGAAAATGAGGATCAAGCCTTAATTTCCCATACCAAAGGAAAAAGAAAGAGTCATGACCATCCTCCTAAGACTCGAAGGTTTAAAACACCTAAGAGAGATTTCTCAAGATTTGAATGCTTCAATTGTCACAAGTTAGGACACATTTCAATTAACTCTCCCATGAAAGCAGAAAGACTCAAGAAGATGAGAAGGTTTCAAGCACACAATGCTGAAGACAGTGATCAAGAAGAAGAAGAGGAAGCAAAGAAGGATGAATATTCCAATGAAGAGTATCTTTTGATCTCTGCCCTAACTGGATCAGTCTCACCAGGAAATGATACCTGTATGATTGATAGTGGTGCCTCCAAGCACATGAATAGTTTCAAGGAGTCACTCTAAAGCTTTGAACAAAAGGAATATACACACAAAGTAATGCTTGGAGATGATTCCCAATATCCCATTAAAGGGTTAGGAGAGGCATCATATAAATTGGATTCCGGAAATCCTATGCAAATGAAGGATTTCCTATATGTCCCAGGACTAAAGAAGAATGTTCTTTCCATTTCAACTTTAGACAAGAAAGGATTCAGAGTTTCCTTTGCAGATGGAAAAAGTCCTCATGTGGACCAAAGGAAAAACTATCAATGATGCAATAGAGATTAGAGCTGAATAAGGAGGTCTATACAAACTAAAGGGACATATAGATTCTGCATTAACATTAACAACCAGTACCATCAATACAAGTGAACTATGGCACAAAAGGATTGCTCATGTTCACTACAAATCTCTTCCAATTGTAAGCAAGGTGGTAACTGGTTTACTAGAATTTCATATAAAACATGGAGTGTGCAAGGGATGTGCTCAAGGGAAGAATACTAAGAATCCATTTCCGAAAAGTAATAGTAAGGAAAAAAGGGATCCTAGATATCATTCTCTCAGATATCTGTGGGCGAATGCAAACCAATTCTTTAAGTGGGTACTCTTACTATGCCTCCTTCGTTGATGACTACTCCAGAAATACTTGGATATATTTCTTGAAAAAGAAGGGTGAAGTGTTTGAAAGATTCAAATAGTTTAAATCCCTAGTAGAAAACATTTCTGAAAATAAAATCAAGATTCTAATATCATACAATGGAGGATAGTTTACTTCAAAAGAGTTCAATGATTTCTGTAAAGAGGTCGAGATTAAGAGGGAGCTCACCATTCCCTACAATCCACAAAAAAATGGTGCGGCAGAGAAAAAGAATAAATCCATCATGGAAGCCGTGAAATCTATGATACATGATCAAGATCTCCCAATGTACCTATGGGTAAAAGCATCAAGAACAATAGTATATGTTCAGAATCGAATCTCTCACAATGCTATTGGGAATAAAACTCCAGAAGAAATGTTTTTCGATGAAATACCAGAGGTAAGTCATCTAAATATTTTTGGTTTTCGTGTATACATTCATATTCCCAAGGAGAAAAGATCAAAATTAGATCCTTTAGGAAAGAAAGGATTGTTCATAGGATATAGTGAATAGTCAAAATCCTATCGAATATATATCCCTGGGTAGCGTCAAGTTGAACTTAGAAGAGACATTACATTTGATGAAGATTCAGCCTTCATAAAATCAAGAAAAGACAAGGAAGATGAAGAGGAACATGAAACTCCCAAAACTATTGAAATCCCTAAAGAAGTCAGAGTTGAAGAAGAAGACCTGATACCTAAAGAGCATGATATGATAGAACCCCGTCTACCTAAAAATTTACCAAGTGAACTAATTTCTCGAAAGAGAAAACCTACTTGGTTTCATGAAGGAATTGAAGAAGCAAAAATACGTGGTGCTTCTGAAGGAACCATCCGAGAGAGAAAGAAGACAAAGTCATATCCCAATTACATGGCCTTGATGTGTGATCTGGTCAATAAAAAACCAACTTGTTTTGAAGAATCAATAAAACAAAATGAGTGGGCTGATGCAATGGTCGAGGAATACCAATCCATTATGAAGAATGATGTGTGGGATATAGTACCCAGAAGAAAGGACAAGTCTGTTGTATCCTCTAAATAAATATTCAAAACCAAACACTCAGCTGATGGAAGTATAGAGAAATATAAGGCTAGATTTGTAGCTTGAGGATTCTCTCAGAAAGAGGGCATTGATTATGAAGAGACATTTTCCCCAGTAGCTAGATACACCTCTATAAGAACGGTTCTTGCCTTGGCATCCAATATGAAATGGAAGCTACATCAAATGGACGTAAAGATGAAATTCCTGAATGGAGTGATTGAAGAAGAAGTTTATATCGAACAACCACAAGGATTCAAGGTCAATGATGAGAAGACTCATATATGACAACTAAAGAAAGCATTGTATTGATTAAAGAAAGAACCCAGAGCATGGTATGGAAGGATCGATGGATTCCTAATTAGATTAGGTTTTACTAAGAGTAAAGTAGACTCCAACCTCTACAACAAGGTTGATGAAGATGGAATTTTAATTTTTTTACTATATGTAGATGATCTATTTTTGACAGGAGAAGATAAGTCGATCATCGAATGTAAGAAGAGGCTTGCTGCAGAATTTGCAATGAAAGACCTTGGAATGATGTACTGCTTTCTAGGTCTTGAAGTATGGCAACATTCAGATGATATTTTTCTAAATCAAGGAAAGTATACTATTGAAATCTTGAAAATATTTGGAATGCTAGATTTCAAAGCAATGGCTACTCCGATGACTACTAGTTTGAAGTTATTGAATGATGACACCTCAGAAGCTGTTGATGCCATGATATATAGACATATCATTGGTTTTTTGATGTACCTCACCAATACTAGACTGGATATATGTTTTACAGTAAACACCTTAAGTCAGTACATGGTGAATCCTAAACACATTCACCTAATTGGTGAAAAATATGTGATGAGGTATCTAAAGGGAACTTTAGATTATGTGCTCAGATATACATCCAGTAGAGAGATCAAGTTGCATGGATATGCAGACTCATATTGGGGAAAAAGTGCCAAAGATAGGAAAAGTACATCAGGATGTTGTTTCATTTTGGGATCTGGCATGATCTCTTGGTTCAATAGAAAGAAGACCAATATTGCAGAGTACAGCAGAGGAAAAATACATTGCAGCATGTTTAGCTTGCATCGAAGCAATATGGATTCGAAAGATGTTGTCAGGATTATTCGATGTAGATATAGATGTCACTGATATACTTTGTGATAATCAGAGTTGTATCAAGATGATAGAGACTCCCGTATTTCATGATAAGTCGAAACACATAAAGATAAAATATCATTTCATTCAGGATATGGTGCAGAAGGGAGCCGTAAATATCAAGTATGTTCCCACTGACGAACAAGTAGCATATGTAATGACTAAGCCTATGGCTCGTGTAAAGTTTTAATACTTTCGAGGCAAGCTTGGTGTAGTCCCAAAGGACCTCTCTCGAAAGAGGGAGTGACAATAGATGTTCGATGTAGTGGTGAGTAGGTCAGTCTAGGGGAGGGTACATCTGGCTAGGATTGTTAGGGATGAAAGGGTTAGTAAGATAGAATAAAGACCTGTCGATCCTAGGGGGATTAGTATGTCTGGCTAGGCTTGTTTGTCCCAAAAGGGTTAGTAAGCCAAAAAATGCTTGTTTGGTCCCCAACGAGATCCATCTATCTAACTAGGCTTGTTTGGATTGAAAGAGTTAGTAATTTATACAAAATTCCCAGATGGATCTACCAGATAACTCACCACGATGCTGATCCAAAGAAGATGAAGGGAAACATGTATCCTCAGAATTGATATATTGTTGATTGTCAATGACTGCTGAAAAGCTTGATTGGTGTTATAGTATTCCTATACTGATTAGATGCTTGATGGTTGTTATAGTATTGCTTTACTGTTGATTGTTGTTGACTGCTGAAAATATTGATGGATGTTATAGTATTTCTATACTGATTGTTGATGACTAATGAGATTTTTGATGGTTTGTACAGTATTGCTATATTGATTGTTGATGATGGATGAGTTTCTTGATGATTTCTACATTATTACTATACTGTTAGTAGTTGATGATTGTTGATTATTGAGAGGCTTGATGATTGATGTAGTATTGCTATACTGCTAGTTGTTGATGATTGATGTCATGCTTGGTTATTATTTGATATGATGATGGTTGTCAATAATTATTATGTTGTTGTTGTGATGTATGTTTGCTTCTTGATTAGTGATTAATTAAGTCTGTATCAATAATGATACACTGATGATTATAGTTAAATGTTTCTTGAGTATTCCTATACTAATGATGATATCGATGTTTCAACATCTCTATGCTAATTATGTAGATGATGCTCTAGCATTAGTTGATTGTTGAGTTTTTAGCACTAACAAAGCTGATGAAAATTGTTGATGTTATCAATATCCTTACACAAATATTGAAGATAATGAAGATAAAGATGATGTCTCAGTATTCTCATACTGATCTAATATCTAGTGCTCATAATGACGATATAGATAGCTAATGATTCAATATTCACATACTAAAGTTTCAGAAGTTGATTCAAATAGAAGACAAAACAAAGATATTCAAAAGAGTAGGGAAGACAAATATTACAAGAAGAAAATCCAGAAGATGGCTGCATACTAGAAAAATAGAATATGTTTGAGAATGTAAGAAAGATGAAGTTTACAAGAAGAATATCCAGAAGATGGTTGAGTAGAAGACAAATAGAATATGTTTGAGAATGTATGAAAGACAAAGACTACAAGATGAAGATTACATAATATGTTCTAGCTAATATCGATGATGAAGATGTTAGACAATGTTTCAAAAATTCTTATGACATAGAGAGTCTCACTAGATAGTTGTACAAACAGATGTTGAATACCTTCCTATTTAAGAGGGAGTGTTAATTTATTATAACTTCGGAAGATATTCCAAGTAGTATTGTATTCCTCCTTTGGGATATTAGTTTGGTCTTGTCAATATCATTAAAATAAGAAATGTAAATCTTCGAATGTAAGTCAGGTAATTTCTACCCAAGTGTCAATATAATAAATTCTATTTGTAATGTCCAGTTGCACAAGTCGACCCTCACAACTAATGAAGTCGGCCCCACCAAGTTAGAGGTCAAGTAAACCGAAGAATATAAATAGTGAGGCACTCCTCTTCATTTAGACACACTCACTCAAGTTGTTCTTAGCGAGAGAGAGAAGTAGTAGTGCATCAGAAAGAATGGAGCAGGTTTTGTTTAAGTTTTACACTGCATTGGTTGAGTTCTATACTGAGGAAGTTTTGCGGGGTTTTCTCCCTTGTGATTTTCCCAAGGAAAATATCTGTGTTCTTGTGTTCTTATGTTTTTGTGAATGTTTTTCTTTCAGTGATATTGTAGTGGCTAATTGTTTTAAGATATCATCTAAACAATTATAAAGAAAATTCAACACACCAACCGACCAAAATGCAACATGTGAAGGAGGCCCAACAACCCCAACCACTGCAAACCCAAATCCCATTGTTCCAGTACCTCATCAATTAGTCTGTCACTTCCCGGTGGTAGCTTCACATATGGCGCCACCGTGCATTTTGTATAGGCCAACAATTCATGGTCTCTATATGTCATCCTCATCAATTTGGGCACAATGTCTATCGTAGGTGAACACCCTTCGGTTTCACTGACATTTGAAGTGGATACCGCTATTTATTTGTTAATTTAACCTAAGGTGCATTGGCCCTTTGCAGGGGAAAATAGCCATGGATATCAGTAGTTGTCACCCCCTTCCTTGTGGTTGACTCTTCCGCACCAGTCACAGATGGTCCTGCCTTCTCCCTAGCCTCGGTCCACTGGGATGAGCTTCTTGTGGTTCTCTTCTTATGTTGCAGTGACTTGGGGTGGCTTACACCCCTCTTATTTCTCACTATATTGGGTAGTTCATCCTGCAAATTCGGTACCTCTTCCTCGATCACATCCACCCATGGAGGTGAGTCATGGATACTGCCACTAGAAATCTCATGTGCCATTGCTACAACTCAAATACTCATAGCCTCACAACTCTACTCTGCTATATCTCTGCTATCTCTCTACTCAATTTCAATGATCATAATGG
This sequence comes from Pseudotsuga menziesii, assembly GCA_001517045.1. Taxonomy (NCBI): domain Eukaryota; kingdom Viridiplantae; phylum Streptophyta; class Pinopsida; order Pinales; family Pinaceae; genus Pseudotsuga; species Pseudotsuga menziesii. Next base: position 113,726 of record LPNX010055173.1, read on the forward strand.
TTCATCCTTCTTACACCTTGAAAACTCTTTATAGCGTGGGAACACCTGTGCGAAAGATTTCCAATCATCATGACAAAATCTGCCACTTACCACTCGAATACGCCATCGATCCTCCCCATATAATGGTCAGACTCACCATAAATGCACATGTAATCCAATGATGTCATCGCTTGACTAGTTTAATTAGTTCATTAACTGCTTGATTTGACCTTATCACGTCCCTACGAATGTCATCGAAATCTAGCCTGGTGTGACTCAAACAAATTTCTCTTGCACTGCCACTGGTTTCCAGTGTGCGAGCCTACTCTGTACCACCTCTTACAAATTTTTTATTTTATTTTATTGTGCATTACCTTTATAATCATCATGCCTCACCTCGCTATCTTAGTAGGGCTTTAACCGGCTTCCATTCACTAACTTAGGAAGCATTGCACCATCTAGCTGCTGGAACTGTACCATACCTCCATCGGTAATTAAATTTATTACATAAGGACCTAATGAATGGATTTGCAACTTACTTGGGTATTTATCAAACTTACTATCATAGAGTAGCACCATATCCCCTTGCTGGAAGTGCTTGGTTTTGATGTGTTGATCATGCCATCCCTTCGGGTGACCTTTTCAACTCAGTGGTGAAATCCTACGATAAACCGATTTTCTTCAAGCTGCAATAACTATGCCAAGCATTCTTTCAGTGCTCCTTTGTCATCCATTCCTCTTGCTAATGTAATGCGCATACTTGGAACAATATATTCCATTGGCCTTAATTCTTCTCGGCCATACACCAACTTGAATGGTGTCTGCCTTGTAAACCATTTGCAGGTAGTGCAATAAGCCCATAAAATCACTAGAATATTCAAGTCCCAATCATCACGGATTGCATTGTAAACCTTGGTGAGCGCGTGCTCCAATACCTTATTGAATGCTTCCACTGGTCCATTTTCCTGCGAATGATAGGGAGTGCTCTTCTTGTGCTGAATCTTGAACTCCTTCAACATTGCATTGATGGTGTGATTGATGAAATGACTCCCCTAATCGCTCATCAATACCTTTGGACAACCAAACCAAATGATGAAATTATCGAAAAGGAACCTTGCTACAGTTGCAATGGTGCAATCTATCACCGGTGTTGCTTCTTCCCACCTCGTCAACTAATATGTCGCAGTGATAATATATTGCGCACCCATCCTTTTTCTTCGTGGATTGATGGGTCCGACAAAATACACTACTCATTTGTCAAATGGTTGTAGTGTTACATGAGGTACTAACAAAATCTCATCTCGTCGCGATGGTTTTCACATTCTTTGACAAACATCACAACTCTTAGCATAATCCGTCGCATCATTGTGCATAGTTGGCCACCAAAGGCCTGCATGGAGTATCTTTCTGGAAGTTGCGTAACCTCCATAGTGTCCTCCTACAACTCCATCATGTGCTTTCACCAATATCCTCTCTTGTTCATGCGGTAAGACATAGCGACCTAGAATCTCATCCAATCCCATTTTGTATAACTGTCTCGCAATTAGTTGAAAGTCTATGGCTTGAATGACCAATTACTTATTTTGGCTAGTGGTGAAATAGTTTGGTGCTTTTCCTGTTGACAAAAATTGGATAATTTTCTCATAATGGTCATCGACCATTCCAACCTTAAATAGTTGCACATGAGGTAACCCATCCTTGATGTTGGTTGGATCTTTGCCTGTCTCAATCCAGGACAAATGATCAGGGGCCTACATTCAAGTGACCTGGCTTCACAATGATTTTGAAATCAAACTCTTGGAAGAGTAGCATCCAACGACATATCTTCCCCCCAAACACAGGCTTATTAAACATGTATTTTAACATGGAATGGTCAGTGAACATCTTAAAATTTCCTCCCAATAGATAGTGGAAAAACTTCTATAATGCATAGACCATCGCCAATCCTTCTCTCTCGGTCGTCATGTAATTCCTTTCCATCGATGACAACTTATGACTTGTGAAAGCAATTGGATGATCAATTGCTCCTTCTCTGGGCTACGCCAAGATGACTCCTAAGGCGACCAATGATGCATAAAAATGGACATGATCTTCTTTCATCCAGTCTGGAAAGACCAAAACCGGCACAGTGACCATTTTCCTCTTGATAGTGTCAAGATTCCCTTAACACTCAGGACTCCATTCAAATTGCGCATCTTTCTTCAACAACTTCTCCATTGGTGCAGTGATCACTATATATCCTTTGATGAACTTGCAATAGTATCCCGTATGGACCAACGTCACTCTAAGATGCTTCACATTCATAGGTGGAGGAATATTAACAATTATTGTGATCTTTACCGGATCTACATACATGCCTTCCATACAAACAATGTGCCACAACAAAATTCTGAATGGCGCACAAAGTATGCCTTTCTTGGAATTCAGTGCAATATGGTATTATCGACACCACTCCAACATCATTTGCACATTTGTGACGTGATCATTTACGAGCCCATACATCATCCAACCATCCATGTATACCACCAGAAACTTCTGAACGAAGTCCTTAAACAAAACAAATACAATCCTGGACAATATTGCAGGTGAGTTCTTGAGTCCAAATGACATCATCGTGTACTGAAAGCATCCCCACTCAGTCACGAAAGTCATCTTATGCCAATCTTCCTTCACAATATTGATCTGATGATACCTTGAGAACCCATCCGTGAACGATTATATCTCCTGAGCACCTACTACTTCCAATACTTCGTTAGTAAATTGCGTAGGGAATGGATCATGAAGCAATGCATCATTGTGCTTCTGAAGATCAACACAAATCCATACCCTACCTGTCTTTTTGTCTTGCACGAACATTGGAATGATCCACTCTGACTCTTCTATTGGTTCAATGATTCCTGCATCCAACATTCTGTCAATTTCATCCTTCACTCTCTCTTTGTATCACGGATTAAGGCGATACAGACGCTACTTCACCGACTTTGCATTAGGTTTGAGTGGGATTTTCATTTCTCCCAATTCTCCTAGAATCCCTTTCATTTCAGAGAACTTGGTCAAACACAAGACCTGAAACTCATGCGATAGATCGGTAATCTTCACTATAGCCTCTTCATCCCAATGATCTCCTATATTTACAAACTTTGGTTCCTCCACTGTCCCAATGTTGACCTTACGAATCTTCAATGGCTGGTGGATTTTGTTTGTCAGCATCTCTTGTGTTGCAATATTCTGACTTCCTTCTAACTCTAGAATATTGATATTCCTTGTGTCATCCCCATCATTAGGTCCTCCTGTGACATTGTAACAGTCCATCATCGACTCCATCATTGGTACCCCATGTGATTCTTCAGGAAACATGACTGGAACTATCTCCAATACAACATCGTGGATGTGTTGTAGAGCGCTATCAATTACTAGATCAACATCTACAAAACTGAAATTGTGACTGAAACAAATTGTCAAGTCCTCCCATGTCGTGATCTCCCTTCAGATTTATGTGGATACATACCACTGTCGCAACATTTCGTCCAATGTGTGTACAAAATCATGTACCCACCCATCCTTCGGCCATGAGACCCACACAATCTGACATGCATTCAAATGATCATTGGGATCATATCATTTTTCATACTTATCAACTTGATAGCGTTCTAATTCTCTGAAATGAACTTCCATCAACCTGCAACACAAAGACCACCCATTGATCAATTCCTTATGTGTCTCCCACCAACATGCTAGAGTAGCCTTCAGTGCCTCCTCTAATGCTAATAGTCTCTGTGGTTCTAATTCCTTGTCTTTGAATTCATCAATAAATTTAGGAAAATTAGGGAGTCTTTCATATTTTGGTAAACCAACAACCTCCGTTGCGACCCAATGTAGCGACTGAGTAATTCATCCACACTTCCGAATCGACACCTCATGTAGCTGATTCTACCAATTTTCCAGCGCATCATTAGAATTCGATGATGCAAAGCTCAAGCTTTTCCAACCCAACTCTCCAACTGCAGTGGGATGGACATAATCTTTCAAAATGTTGTATGCATGTTCCCATCCTACTACAACTCCTTCCTTGACCGGTTCATCATATCTTCTTCCTTGACTAGTTCGACATATCTTGTTCCTTCGCTTGGATCCAATGAGGCTTTGAATCTTATGTTTTTGTTCTAAAAATTCATTACACCCTTTTTGAAGTTGATCACTTATAGGATATCATTATCCCATCCAATCCCCAGCAGTGCAGGATATGATATTCCTTCATCGACAATTTCGATAACATCAAAATATGCATGTCTTCATTCCTTCGACTTCCACCATTAAGCGTGGTAATCGCCCAATTGGAGACACCCTGGACTGGTTGGTGAGTCATAATTGAACAGGGGACTAAACTAACTATGGTTTCCCCATATTATCCCATGTTTGCTGTCAAAATGTTGACATTCGATCCCAGATCCAGAATAACTGAATCCGCATCAAAATCACCAATTTGTACATTGATCCTCATCTTCTTTTCAGTTTTCTTCTCATGCAAGGAATTCATAGCGGATTTTTGTCAAAATTTCTCTGGTTGATATAGCAGACTTGCAATCTCTACTAGCACAAAAAGATCTTTTGCTAGCGACAGGAAACGTTCAAAGAAACTTTGCAACGTACCATGCTTTCACTATGTTCTTGCAACAAGTGTCGAATGAAAAACATGTGACATTTCATAAATAAGAAACTTACCCGTATCCCTTTTGATGGTGTCTCTTGCACCAAATAACGTATCCCTTTCAGCGTCAAAATCAAATTGCACCTTTTTCCCATTCTCCAATCAAACTTGTGGGATCAGACCATCATCCCCTATCGTTGCACCTCCACAAGTGATGACTCCAACATCTGCAAGTTGAGTCCTGGGTTCCGCTGAGATATTTTTGATCATTGGGCATTGGTTCTGGTTTTATGGTGGATTCATAGTCTATTTCGCATTCTGGAACCAATTTTGATTCTGGTTCTACAATGGAAGAACATTATTTGCTTTCCATTTCGCAATCATCTACGAACAATATTCAATTGTTTGGTATGAGACGATACAATAGGTACATTGCGACTGCAAGTTTTGGAAATATTGTTGATAATTCCCCAATACTACACGATTGTAGCACTCCATGGGTCCACGACCTCGTCCTCCTCACAATCCTCCATGCAAGCCTCCTTGCTGCTGATACTACGATTGATTAAACTATTGTTGTTGCGGTGGATTCATATGTGGTTGAACATACTATGGTTGAGTATACTGCGACTGAGAATACTGTCGCTGCTATGGAGCATACTACATATGGTTATACTATGGTTGTGGTGGAGAAAAATGCGGTTGTGGATGCGCAAAATGTGGTGGCTACTCCACTGATCGGTTTTCTTCTCCCTTCATATAGTATGTATCCATTGTCCTTTCTTGGAGAAATTCATATGCATGACAATCCTTGTCTTCATGACCAACAGAACGACAAAATGTACAAAACTAACTCACAGGCTTGGATACCATCTTTTGGAGATAGACACATTCCCTGTTTCGATGTCTATGAGTTTGACAGATTTGACACCATGGTAAGCAAGCTTGATTTAGCAGATTTGGAGCTCCTGATAGCAAGTAATTTCAGAAGTCCGAGAATTGATCTTTATGATGTCCTTCCATGTGACATCGAGTACACCATAATTCATTGTGGATTTCTTTTCCGTTCTTGATATCTTGCAATTGGATCATCAGATTCTCTAGCTGCAATTGGAACTGATTCATTACAACTCCAGTTTTGCTGACTGGTGAAGCTTATAGCTTCATTGCATCTCTAGTGCCTCAATTTGTGTCGCAATCTTCTACTACATCAACGACATTGATATATGTGGTACTAACGCTGTGATGAACCATTATTTGTGTTGTAGATTACTCATTTTGAAACAGAATTTTTCCATCAGCGTATTGAATCACTGATCAAAATCCCAGATTGATTCATTTGGATATTGCTTGATTTCTTTCAGTTTCGTGATATATTGCAAATCCGATTTGGGTTTTCTAAATTCTTCAATAAATCGGATTCTAATCTCCATTATAGTTTTCTATTGATTTCACGTCGGAACTTGTATAAACTTCATGCACCAGTGTAATGCGTGACCTCGAAACATTGTCTCCAACTGACGCTTCTTGATGTCTTCGTCTTGGACTTGCTTCACAGTCCATACCTCTTCGTAGAGAAACCAATATTGTTCAGGATCCTCAGTCCTGTTCCCATGGAACAAGAGAAATTTCACATAGTCTCCCACCATTTTGGGCCTCTTCCTATGTCCGTTGATCCGCTAGTATTCTGATGACACACCGGGTAATCTGGTGTTTCTTCATGAATGTGGCGCAGTTGTTGAGCTGCAAAAATACCACATTTTATTCATCATTTCACATACTATTGATCACCTTATTCCATTATATCCTTCCATAAAACCATTAACATTCACCACTTTCATAATAAATATGGGTTTATATTACCATTTTTCCAAATCATTTACTTTTTAGTATTATTGAGTGAATTTATGGTTAATTATTGAGAAAAATAACATATTTTCATTATACTTTAAAGTTGGGTGAGCTTGGTGATGTGTACAGGTGTATTTGAAGACTTTAGCAAGCTCAAAAGTGGCCACCTAGCCTCATATTCGAATTTCATCTTCTAGATGTGGCTAACTTCAAGGAGAATATCTTGGAAGTGTGGAGAGAATATCTCATCCAATATTTGGTTAAGGATTTAAAGGGATGAGTTGTAGATTTGTTGAGGATTTGGGGGGATGAGTTGTCTATTTTTTGAGATTTTTGAGGGATAAGTTGAGAGAATAGTAGATCTGTAAGTATTTTCACTTATCTTGAATTCATGTATAAATAGGAGGGCTCTCTCCTCATTTTGGTTGGAGGCCTCCCTAGTGGTTTGGAAGTAATAGTTTAGAGTTAGTCATAGAATAGGATTTATGATTGTTATGTAGTGGAGATGATGCTTCATGCACATCCCTTGACTCTCTTATGTTAATATAGATTTTCATAATTTCTTTCTTATGAGTTGTTAATGTAGAATTCTAGTTATTTATTTTTATGCATTTTTAGTATTGATTTTATGTGAGCTCGCTAGTTAATGTCAATTGCTTTATACCTGTTTACTTCATGCAATTTCAATTTTTATCAAGTTAGATTATGTACTTTCATGTTTTCTGCAAGTAGATTTATTTCCATATGATTTCCTGTTTTCATAACTTAGGTTCAATTTTAATTGTAGATTAGATTTATATTCTGAAATTTCTTGCTGTTCTAAATTAGATTTATGTTCATGTTATTTCTTGCTTTTCATGTTATTTCTGTTTTTGTAAGTTTAATTTAATTTTGTTTGCAAGTTTAATTCAATTTCAGTGATTTATTTTTAATTTCAATATTATATTAGGTTCAGCGACACTCTTCCCCTACATATTTTTTTTTTGTGCCTCACAAGTTCACGCTCTCTCCGGGTTGACAATTAAATCGTTGGAACTATATTATAAATTGTTTAATGTTTTTACCCAACAGCAGTGCACGAAGGTTTAGGTACGTTATTGATTTGGGTTGGTCCTTCCATTAGAGGAAATTTGAGGTCTAAAATGGGCCTCCTAAGGAAAATAATAAAATAATAGTTAAAATAATAAAATGATAGTTATTAATTTTGGAGAAAGAATGAAAAAAAACTACTTTTTGTGTTTGTATTTTCGACAAATCTCCCTGTGTTTTTACTCAAATTCTGAGCAGGAGAGCTCGTTGGATGCGGAATTTAATTTTTTATCCAACGATTACCCACACTACATACTTTTGACAGACCCCGCTACCCCAAAAACAAGAAATACTTGAAAAATGTGATGATGATGTCATCATCACATTTTTTCAGGTATTTCTCATTTTTGGGGTAGCGAGGTCCATCAAAAGTATGCATTATGGGTACTCATTGGATACAAAATCAAATTCCACATCCAACGATCTCTCCCGCTTGAAATTTGAGTAAAAACACGGGGAGATATGTCGAAAATATGAACAAAAAAAGTAGTTTTCTTTTATGACAAATATGTCAACTCAACCATTATGGTTGACTCATTTTATTGAAATTCTATTGGTTCTTGAATTCCAACTCATAAAATTTATTGTTGGCACATTTTCTTATCAGGCCCATTTTAGACCCCAAATTTCCTCTAATGCTCGGGCTTAGGCGTATCCTGGTTGTCTGCTTATCGCTGTAGAGTCACTTAGTCCCTTGTTATATTCTCTCATAGCTTCTTGTTTCGGTTGCAGTAGGACTTTCCTCAGTCCTTTTCCTCTTCTCTTGCTGAAACCTTACCCCACTTCGCAGAAGACCACACTCTTCCTCAAATTTCCTCATAGTTTTGTCATAATTTCCATCCATATACCCCATATCACTCCATCCAACCCTCATCTCTGCAGTACCCATAACCTCCACACACCAAATATTTACTCTTCAAAGTTCATCTTCAATATTCCCTTTTCACAAATAAGAATTTTAATCCACAATTGCAAAGACAATAGAAACCTACCTCTTGGTCCTTTGAAGAATTCCCTTTCTACGTCACTATAGGAATTGACTATTTCAACCACGAACTCAATGATGTATCCTTACAAGATGCTATCAAGAAACACTTTGATGAACCTCAATTCTCTGTTGTCTACCTCCTTCAGCTGCTGGATCAGCTCCGGGGTCCAGAAAGTAGGTTCACCTCCCTGAAAGATTGTCTTCCGATAGGTCAGCTATGCCAACCACTCATACAAGTTAATCAGAAAATTGGTGAATAAATATTCATGGATATCAGAATAGATATGCATTCCCAGCCACTCTTCTGTCATTAGTATGGAACTCATATTTTCTTCTACCGTGAATTCTCGAACCTTCTAATCAAACCAATCCTGAATCTCTGACCTTGTCGGATGCCACAACATATCCTCCTTCTCCTTGCACTATGTTATCGACCATTTGTTGACACAAATATTTCGACAAGAGTTCAAACTCTATCGACAGCCCTAAATACTGTGATATCCCTGAGCACCCACCCAGATAGATTTTAACCTGTCCAACAACACATGCGAAGAAGATGAAGTCTCAATTGAGATGTTCGAGGGAGAGCTGCAGGAACCAAGTTTCCGCATTAAGGATGAGGATTCGCGCATTTATTTTCCCACTATCTTCTTACTGTCACAATATTAACCAGAGATTCGGGAGGGGGTTTTATCATCACTTATTCATATTCGACCGCATCAGAAACCATTCACATTATCATATTAATTCATAAACAGATTGAAAAATATGAAACCATCTAGTATGCATAGACATCGCATCATTCAAGAACATAAATCATACTGCAGCATTCTCTCATTCATATCTCATCATTAAGATTATAAAATTACGAAAACACAAAAAACAAAATTTCCAACATCATATGCACTTTCCATATTACTTCCGCAGATCAAAACAAGTTCCCAAAATTCATTTTTAGGTTCACAGGACAGAACCAAAACAAAAAATACATAGATCACTCATCCACATATATAAAAAAGATAGACTAAGATAAAATCCTCGATTTCCTCCTTATGATTATTCTTCAATTTAGTCATGGGGTCTTCACTTAGTGAAACCATGCCATAGCACATTCGTTCATGGCATATGAAACAATACCCGTATTTCAAAAAATATTGGAAAATACCTCCCAAAATCATTTTTTTTAACCCCCTCCCAATATGCCTTCCCAATTTAAAAAACCCCCTATTTTCACTATATATTGCATGTATCCATTTTTTTATTTACATTTTTTATACCCCTTTATATTTCTACCTAGTATATTGACATGATACCCCACATGCATTCTACAATGAACCTTACTTCTTTCTATGTATATTGTGGATGCACAGTACTTCACCCACAATGATTAACACCATAGAGAACATATTCATTTCCTAAATTTAAACCCTAGTTTGTCATTTTTTTCCAGGTGCCTACACAAAATCAAAGCTTAAGGCAAAAACATACAATGTGAAAACGTTCAAATCAAAGTGCTAGCTAGGGATAACGAGTGGATGACCTTCAATAGTATTAACATTGATAGTGTGATAACTACACATATACAACAAATACCTCTTTTTTCCAGGTGCCTGAAAAAGATCAGAGCTTAAGACAAAAACAGACAACGTTGTGTTTAAAATTTTGTAACATTGCATATAGAGTGCATCCCTCTCAGGACATTATTCAATGGTCACATACTCATCATGTCTCACATAAATACTCCAAATTTTAAAATGATTAACAGTTAACGAGGATGGATGTCCAAAACCCCATTGGCAACAATTAAATACTTGCATTGGCATCGTCTTCTAAAATGTCTTTTTCAGAAGGTATTTCAATACATTCCAAATATGCTAAAACTCTTCACAAGTTCCATTATAGTTGGGTTCTAGACCAAGTCTTTGCTAACTTTGAAAGCTTGATGCCATAATTCCTTTTAGGTTACCTCGATAAAAAAGCTATTGTCCATTTATGACATCAACTGCTACCCACATATAATTCCACATAAAATGCAAGTAAAGTGATATATGGCCAAATACTAAACCAGATGAGGGATTGGATGCTCAACATAGCATCCAACAAAAATCAATATCCATGATCTTAAAAAACACATTTATTGTCAATTGCATCTAGCTCAAGAATTTGTGAGAGGATTTATATCCTCCCCACCCAAGATCAATTTCCTCAAGTGACATGTTGAGCTCTTAATGTGTATATTGTTGTATTGGCCTTGAGCCCTGAAGAATCCAGTTCACCCTGGGTACCATCATCCAAATGAGAAGTACCTTGTGGGTTTCCCTGGGGATATGTATTGCACGGAACAAAAAACAAATGCATTTATTGTATGTCATGTGGTCTCTCTATGAGGAATTTCTTACAATGGCTCTCAGGCTCTTCAGTGGTAGAAAAACGCCTGAATTTTCTCATAGTTTGCAGGCCGGCTGTTGAGACTTGAAGAGTCGATATGCAAGATGTGTAATAAAGGCATATAAAAGTGATACCATATGGATATAATTGACCAAGTAATATCCATTTGACAAACAATTATTTTCATTTCTATTGAGAGTCAATATTGTCTTAAATTAAAACAAAGAACTAGATCCTTAATAGGCTACCATGCCCTAGCTTCTAGAACTGGCAATCTATTTTTCACTGGCTCCAGCATTTTCACAAGCTATAGATGAAGCTAACATGCATATTGCAAAGGAAGAAATATTTGTGGTTGTTGTTAATGTTACCTTGTAGTTATGTGAAACCACAATCACTAGTCCATAGTGCACAAAATTCAAGAAAATAGATTGTTTCATCATAGTATAAAGTGACCCTAAATAATACAACAAATTCTAAAATTAACTTTTATGTGATCATGCCCTTTATTGTAAAATTAACTTTTATGTGATCATGCCCTATTGGAAGTGCATACAAATGCATGCATGCATTAATGTGCAATTAAAATTAAAATCGAAAAGAACATGTTGCTTCCTTCACATCTACATGATGTTTTTAAATTGAGTAATTTATTTACCTTGACGCCCCACCACTTCCATCAGCTGATTTAATCATATAATTGGAGACAGACAACTTCAGGCCCAGTCTGAGAATTGTAATTAGAAATTTAGAACTATAGAAAATATGCATTCCATGGTTACTGTCTCCGAGGAAAATAAAATAAAATGAATATATAAATAACATTCTTCAGAGAGAGATCATAATAGCGATTGAAGACAACAACAGGAGCACAGGTTTTCATGCATTTAATGTATTATTTTACTTATCCATTAGAATTTGTGTCTTATACAGTAATATACAGCAGAAATTGTGTCTCAAACAGTAATATACTGAGAGAGCATGCTACTACTTGCTAAAGAAATCAGATAAGAGTTTCATTGGTAACATGTGTCATAATCTAATATAGTAAAGCAGTTAATGAATGCATGTGTTGTTGCAAGCACAATCTTGTCTATGAATATCATGAGTGTATGTATAACACTGAGCCTATATATTGGCAATTGGGGAGAGACTAAGAGAGGAAAAGTTATACCTCTCCATCGCTTGTACTCTTACCATTGCAAAAGGAGCTGGTTTTCATAGCATTAATTTTAAATTATTTAAATAAGTGAGGATGGCATGATCCATAAAGCACATCCATGATTCAATGGGATGATTGCAAAGTTACTTTTCTGACCACCCTACTTAGTTGCTTGTTGATTACTATAATTCATCCAATTCAAGAGAAACTAAATATATGTAGCTACAACATTACTTTCAAGGAGTAAGTTGTATGCTAAAATTTCAGGCATCAATTAAGTTGCACAAGCAAAATCAGCATTTAGTCTACTTATCGAACAATCTATATGCCATATAAGGAAATGCATGAAATTCATTAATATCTATAAGAACATAGAAGACAACTAAGAAATCCACTAAATCATACACATATATTTCTTCTCAAATCCAGTGTGAACCCAAGTAATGTGAGGCACATGCAAATTGCACATATAAAATTAAGGGATAAAGGGAAGAGAGAAAACAGTGGCTTTCCTGTGTATTCTCATAGGTGGTATCAAAGCTACCTTCCAGCAAATTACGATTTGCATAGGATGAAAGGGGAGAAGCAACTAAATCACAGCAAGATAATATTCAAGCTATTACTGATAGTAATTAGTTTCCTTGTGATGCTAATAAATTTTATCATAAATGCTTGAAGGTAGAGGACACATTCAAAACAAGCACTCATCATTGGTGTCCAAGTGTTATTTAAAATGCGTTATCCTTAACAAGCAATCTTCATTGAGGGAATTACAAGTAGCATGCAATTTTGAACAATAATTGAAAGGTCTTAACAAGCATGTCAAAATGCAAAATTTGGAACACATTTACCTTTTCAAAAAGGCTAAAGCCTGAGTAAGGTGTTACTTAATAGTCAACTGTTGATGTCAAGGGAATTATGCCCAATTGATTGAAGACCTATGCCATGCACATAGGAATTCTTCATGATAAAATGTGTAGCATCCTTTTTGTTCGGAACTTTCCATAGTACATACTTGGCACATGTTTTCAATGTCTAGTCAAAACCCCTCTGCAGCCTTGTAGGGACCACATTTCTTATTCCAGAATGAAATCTATACTCTGTCCATGAACTTCCAATGATCTAAAGTCCCCAAAGATATAGTCCTTATGTTATTTCTACTGTTTCCCTATGGCTTACTTGAAATATAACATGAGGCAGCGAAACCAAAGCAACAATTATCCTTATAGTGGGAGTACTTTCATTGTAAAATTCTATGTTTCCTATTACTGGCTTCGTATTTCCACTTGTATGTTCATTGGTTATGATTGCTAGTATGAGGCTAACTCTTCAATTAGTGACCAATTTTAGATTTAAACAATGTATATGTCAATCTCAAGTGTGCTCACTTATTACTATTTGAGATCTAGATATTTGGAAATTGAAATAATATGAAACGATCTATATAAATAAAGAAAAAACCTAAACGACAAGAGTTAATTGAAACTTGAGTTATTTCATGCGTTAGGATTTGGGTTAGTGCTCACTGTTTAGTTTCAGTTGAAAGGCTATTTTCAATTTCATTTTAAATATTTTAAGGCACATTACTTTTTTCTAAAGGAAGGACTGTCGGTGATGGTTAGGATGCACCCAGAAGTGATTAGAATTTGTTAAGAAGAGCAGTCCCCCAACTTCCTTGGAGACTGTTCAACATCCCCAGGACAGTTGATGGATTCCAATGATGTCTCTCAACCATCCATGGTTTAGGGAAACACATCCCATTTTTTGCAGGAATATCCACATAGAAAGAGGGTGTTTCCTCCTGCAAACCCATCCCATGTTGATGAGAAAACACAGGGCACATGTACGTATGGCTGGAAGCCTAGAGATGGGTCCTTGTGCTACCTAGAAGAAAACAAAATATGTCATAGATAATTTCCACTAGATGATTATGAAAATGTCGTGACTCTTTTAGTTAGCTGGATGATTTGCTAATAAGGAAGAAACTGTAGGATTGAATTGACATGATAGTACTTTAACATGCACATAGTACATACTAACATTCACAAACACCACAAATAGGTAGATTGGAAAACATAATAATTTTGTTGAATAAGGATTAGATTACTCGGAGTTGAGAAAAATCATCTCCTTAAGGTACAGATTCTATTATATAGGATAATATACAGTTTCAATATAAAATTCTCAGTTAATGTGTAAGCAAATTGCATTGCCAGTGAGTATCTTCCATCATGAATTCTTAAATAACAACAAAGGAAATGCAAAGCATAAATCCATAAAATCCACAGAAAGATTCAATCTTGGGGACAAGAACAAATGTATACCATAAACAAACATTCTTGTAAAACACTCTTCCAAAATCATGGTAAAAATGATGGTAAGAGAAAGATCCTCACTTTGTCAGTAGAAAGCGTTCAAATGGTCCAGTTGTTGGAATATTCCCACACAAATCATTATTGGAGACATCCTTGCAAAAATCAAATAATAACATAAATCATTAATATTTGGAGTAATTTACATTCAATTGTTCCATCTAAAGATAAAAAAAACATAGACAATGTACAAGAAATAGACTTACGCGACTTTAAGGTTTGAAATTTTAGTCAGTTCCTTGGGAATTTGTCCAGTCATCCAATTATTGTTAAGGCATCTGTTTATTTTTTAATGATCATATAACCATTAGCAAGCAATCATATGAGATGAACAATGAAATATAACTGGATCACTTCAATTTGTGATCTAAGACAATATCTCTAAATTATAATCCCGGTTTGGATGTTTCTATCATGACCATGTAGACATAACAGAAAGAAAACTCACAAAAATACGAGTGACTTTAAATTCCCCAATGATCAAGGACTTTCACCCGTAATGTTGTTGTTGTACAATTCCATGCTTATAAGGCTCTTCATAATTCCAAACTCCTCTGGAATGCTTCCTATAATATGATTTTTGTAGAGCTCACTTCCAGACAATGACAAAGTAAGATGAATTTCAATACTGATATGAAATGCAAATTCAAACGACTATATAACTATGATTATAACATCTCCTTTTGCTTTGAAAGGTCAAAACTTAAAACCAACCCCTCAACAACCATCTGTGCTTATACCTTTCAACAAATGCATGTCCTTCCCACAAAGGAAAAAACATACCACACAGATATGCTATGACTAAAGAAAAAGGTACCATGTTTGGATGCATGCTTAAGCTATGTATAAAAAAATAGAAAATATATAATGTCGAAAGTAAATGTTAGCCATTTTCTATGGACATGGATTAATCATAGTATGAAGGCATACCATCCCTCTTATTTATTTTTATGATCACCATTATTTTACTATCTTCATACAAATAGGAGAAGGATAACTGTCCTTTTACTTCCAAACAAGCACTCTTATAATCATGTCCTGGAGTGATTATTTAACAGTTATTCCAGAGTTCTGATTTAAGCAGGATTTTCCTTAGACTTATTATCGGAAATTGTTGGTTAGGGGCAACATGTTCATATTGAAGCATAACAGTTCAATTTCCACAAATTTTAAATTACTTGCAAAAAAAATATAGGTTGTTATGCCATGGTAAAAAATTCCTGAAAAATAGCAAACTAGATATTTCTTATGCTAGCAGGCTCAAAAACTTCTCGTTCTTACTTTTTCAAGGTTAACCTATGCAAAACAACGAAATTAATAAAAAAAATATCCTAATATAAATACTAGACAGGGAGAGAAAGATGGGTTGGTAAAAGGGAAATATTTAAATTGTATACACATCCCCCTGTCTGTCTACTTATCTAGCCAATACATGTGATTTGAAGATTTATGAGACAAATCCTAACCAGGAAGACCGAAGTGAACCTAGAAAACAAAGAAGCTTAGTTCTCACCAGTGTTATCAAGGCCTTGGTTCAACGATGTTTGTTGGCTTCATTTATAAGTTGTAACAATAAGGCATATCCCGTGTGCAACAATGGAGATATTTCATTTGGATTTGAACAGAAATAATATAACAGAAGGGATAAAAGGTGGAAACCTTCTCTATAAGATCTAGGACGTCTTTATTATCCACAAAATCTATGTTACTCCAATTGATACATTCCCTTATGTATTCTTCCTGCTCCATCTTAAAGACATGCTGCGTCACAAGTACCAATTATGCCAACATAAATGAAACATCATTAAATAGTATGGTATTGGAGAATGTCCACTATAACTATGGATAGATTAAAAGGGAAAGTAGATTCACTCCCAAGATAGCTCAAGCATGTTAGAGTGTTTCAAAACCTGATTGAAATGCTGATGTAGCTTCTCATTTGTAAGATTAATACACATTTGGTCAAAACTACCATGAAAGAAAGATTTTAATGAAAAAATAATTTATAATGAATGTTGACCTCAAGAATTTCAAGTTTAATCTCTTTTTCATTTAATTATTTAACCAATAGGATCTTTTCCCCAAAATAATTTGCAAATATTGATCAGAAAACTATATATTTGCATATAAACATCTAAAATTTGTATGGTTCTATACTGATATTCAGAAGCCAAGCAGGAAAGGAAAAAATATATCTGATACTTTCCATGTACTCTGCCTATTATCTTTTCATTCTTGGAAAACAAGAATTCTCTATAAACTGTCAACTAGTGATGAAACAGGAGGAGTTATAACACTCAAGAGCCATAGTTATAGATTATTTGAGTCAAATAGCCTTTAACATTTGCTAATACTAATCCTATAAGTTGAATATGCTGGAAATATACCTGTTGACCTTAAAACATTCAAATCCATAAATATCAAGAACTCCAATCAAATGTGCTGAATTGGGATCCTAACCAATTGATATATTGATTTTATCTACTAGCATGTAAATGTTAAGGATTAGGAGATATTATAATAGAAACTAAAGCTACACCAGTTTGCAAATAAAAAACACAACTTATTCTAGTTCATACTTTTGTAACTAATCTTTAATAATCAAATAACCGTGAGTATATCATTTTTTCCAAAGCATCACGGTTGAGAGTTGCAGCACCACGATCAAGCAATTTTATTATGTTTCCATCACGTGTAACAATAATACACTTACAAAGAGAGTATTCAAGGCTCTTGACATCACACCTGATGTAGAATTTAATGTGTTTTAAGTTTTAACAAAGTGATCCAGTTCACGGATAATGATAATAAAAAGTATAAACATCAGAACCACTAAATTATTCATATGTGTTACATTTGTAGCTTACATGAGAAGTCTAGCTGTTGTTTGAACATGGAAAATAGTTTTAGCATCTTTTGGTTGAGAAGAGTTTGGTTCCTTCCCTTTGACAAACTCAACATTACCAAGATGGAGAATACCTGCTACTACATGAAATATTTGCTTCCTGCAAATCCAATCATTCAAACCATTACTTTCTATATTATCGAATGCATGGAATGATTATGTTGTTGTATATCATCAACTGCATTTAGGAACATACTACTGTTGTTGTGCACGTAAATTGCCATAAAGTATAGATGACTCCATTTGCAATGAATACCTATTCTTCTGGACTTATTCCAACCACATCCATGGCATTTCTTGTCTCAAGATACTCTCTAGCATCATCTATAGTGCTCAGTTTATAGTCGTTAGTTTGGTTAAGATAATGAAATGTACTAGGATATCCCAACTTGTATTTAGCAATATCCTGTAAATAAGGTGCCACATTGGTAATATTCATGAATCTAATATTTCTAGCATGAAAGTGTTACAGATTATTATTGACAAATTCAGAAAGAAAAAACTACTTTGAAATGCTATTCCTCAATTTTGTTAGAATTCCCCTTGACATTTATTAGGCATGATGAAATGATGTACCTACAGTGGTGCAACACAAAACATGTAGAAACAATGATAATTTCTCTCTGAATCAAAGAACTGACAAACACGATACCTTTCTAGAAGGTAGGTCCTAACAACAACTCTTGATATCTTTCCATTCTTGTCAAACTGGAGCTCAACAAATTTTCCAAAATGACTACATCACATATGCTCTTCCATTAGATGAGAACATATAACTATGTGTTTCATTGTCATCTCCTGATCCATTATGTTGAGGTTATTTCAATTGGATAATTACAAATCAAAATAAATTATAGTTACACCTCTGTGAGTTACCTAGAATTGTTGTTTTTGACAATTTTTTAGTTACCAAAAGCTTCAAGAACAGGATTTGACTGTAGACATAATCAAGACACATTATTTTAGTAATACAGTAACACATACACCATAAGCTATGGAGAAGCATTATTTACAAGCTTATGTATCACAAAGAATGCAGTTTTTTCTTACTTCCAGGACTTGTTTTTCTATTATTCTTCCCTCTGTTCTTGATCGACCACCTATAAATGCAAGGTAACATATAACCATTTTCGTTGTTTCTATTTTTCCCGCTCCACTTTCTCCACTAATGAGGATTGACTGGATTTTCTCCTCAGTGACCATTTCCCTGTATACAAAAAGTTAAACTTAATGTAAGGTTGGCCTCCCTAAGGGTGGTTCAGGATCAAGTTTCCCATTACCAAGCATGTCCACATTTAGCTCTACAACCTGTGTTGTGTATCATTTTCATGTTTTGATTACTTACAAGTAGAAATACCCTATAACCAATAGGTCAAGCCCATTTTTTATTTTATTCAAAGAAAATGTTTATCCATTTAAGATACTCTTTGTGTGTGCTTTTTCTAGCAAAATGAACGAATTCAAATACTACAAGATTCAGGATAGTACCTGTAACAAGAATATACCACTGCAAAAATATGAGGACTTAGCTCTCCAAAAGTTGCACCCTTACATTGTTCCATCATGTGGGTATTATACAAGTGTGGAAGTCTTCTGAAAGGATTGACAGCAATCAATATATTCCCTGTGTATGTATGTCAATGAGATCTTGTTCTATTAGACCATAATACCTATAAATAGTTCTAAAGTACCATTGGAGGAAAACAAGAAAGTACTTCTGAAAGTATACAGAAGACTAGATGTCACTTAGTAAAAAATAAGCACACTAATTTCTTAACTTGCATGAAATGAACTAAGAATACTATCTCAAAGCATCATAGTAAGCAGGCCCCTTACATAAATTTCATTAAGATTAAATCTAGCAAACAAATTTTGTAGAACCCCTGGCTCATGCAAATAGGAAAGTCTAGAATGATATGTAAAAGAATAATAACTAGGATAAGTTGAAAGAATAGTGGATTTCTCTATATGCAATAGATACAAAACTACTAATAAATTGATAAATCTCTAAAAAGTTAAGAACATTGTCAATGACAAGGCCTTCACTTTTCTAATTTCTACATTCTCTGAATCTTTTTTCTACAGAAAATGCATTCATCACTTGAGATTTTGTCTGAAAACATATATGATTTCCTAGAATTGTCTCCCTTAAGAGTTTTGATTCCATTGAATAAAAAGGGTATGAATAGAAAATGAACCTAGAAATTTCTTGTTAAGTATCTTGCGTAATTTGAATGAATTGATTGAATAATTATTATTCATAAAGCCTATTATCACCACTAAATTCCTTAATACATTGTTAGGGCTTGAACCCATTTTATCTTTAACTAATTGTAAGGCTTTAGGATTTTCTCACACCTTAGCTTCCTGGTCACAAAAGAGCTCCCTGCCCTGACCCTCCCCATGTTTTCTTTTCATTTGGATAGGTGATGATTGGGAGGAAATGTTGAAAATGTAAAATGACACATCTAATCAAATGCATTATGAGACTTTTTCCAAGAAACATGATATTAAGAGGGATGTACATATGCAGGAAAACTAGAAAAATACACATGGGATAGGTGAGAATAAGAAAAATACTGCTACATCCTTGATATCGTCTGATAAGAAAGATAGGAAGATGCTCAATTCAGTTCAGGTTGGGATTAAAAAGCACAGTTCATTATCAACATCTAAATCCGACAAATTCCGTAAACTATAAATTGATGTATATAAATGCATAAATGTTTCTAAGACTCTTCCTAATTACAAAATCTCCCCTTAGGAGTTTTCTTAAACCTTATGGAACTTGAAAATGTTTCATGGATCCTTGATTGGTTTTGGTAATCTTAATAAATTTTACATTAGTAATAAGCCAATGATAGACTGTGAGCGATGAGTGTCCTCATGTAGCAGTATTGTAAGTTGGTTGTTTCATGTTCCCACCATATGATTTGATTGTTTTGTAATTCCACTAACTAGGAATCAAGATGTACCTCAAGAGAATGAACACCATGTGAAATGGCATCCCGCAATAACTCAATCACGGCATTATATTCGGCAACATTGTTCGACAAAGGCCATAAACATATGCCTCCTGAAGACAACACTTTCCCGTAGGAGTATATATCACCCAAGCAATCGAAGCTGAGTTTTGAGTGTGGCGTCTAGCACCATCAATGAATCCTATGTAAACAGAATAATCCATCGACATATTCCATAACAAACGAAAGCTAATCAACAAACTTGATCACCATAATAAGACCTAACTATGAAATGAAAAAATGTACAATAATAGACAAAAATTCAGCCTAGTTGAAGATCATGCATAATAATTTTTAACATAGAGCCAATTTCTAGGCTCCGCCAAGGGTGTCCCTTCATAATCCACCAACTCATAGGCTTCTTTCTCTAATACATGCTTAACCACGTAAGGACCATGCCACATCGGGTTGAACTTTCCTTCCCCCAAGGGTTCCTTAGCTTAATCCCACAAAAGGATCAAGTCACTTTCACTAAATTTCCTAGGACAGACAGACTTATCATACTAGACCTTAACGCGACGCTTTTTAACCTCAAGAGCCACTAAAGCATCTCGACGTTGCTCATCAAGCTACTCCAAGTAGACCAGACATTCTTCTAATGCAGAAGTATCTAGTAAAAGCTCCACAGCTAGCTTCAAAGAAGGGATTTTGCATTCAACCGGTAATACTGACTCCACTCCATGCACAAGCTGATAGGGAGAAAAACTAGTGGTAGTCTTGACCGCAGTTATATAGGACCACAAAGCAGGATATAACATGATATGCCAATTATTATTGCTCTGTGTGAAGGTTCGTTGGAGAATGGACTTAAGTGACTTGTTCACTGCTTCAACCTATCCATTCGCTTGAGGATAATAAGAAGAGGAATTCTCTTGCTTGTATCCTTACTTTGAAGACAACTCTTCCATCATTTTTTTTCTGAAAGTTCCTACCATGGTCAATGACAAACTCCCTGAATGCTAAAATGGGTGAATCTGGTTAAATTCTAATGCGCGAATGTTTCACCGTCAGATTTGATAGTGGGCATAGCCTCTTGCCATTTCATGAAATAATCAGCAACCACAATAATATGATGGTGCCCCTCAGCTGAAGCTGGGTTACAATCCATAAATTCGACCCCCCACTTGGTGAACGGACCGACGTTGATAATAGGATGCAAAGGGGCAGGATGAGAATGCATATTATGTGCAAACGCTTGGAAAGGTTGGAACCTCTTGACCGCATTAACATGATCTTTAAAGATAGAAGGCCAAAAATAACTCACTCTCAAAAAAATTTGGGCTATAGAAATCCTAGATAAATGACCACCACATGCCCCTCCATGGAAATCATTAATCACGACCTCAACCTCTTCATGAGTTAAGCAATGACGTAAAATGGAATCCACCCCTTGGCGGTACAAAGTATCATCCACTATGAGGTAGTTCTTCACTATGTGACATAACACTCATCTTGTGAGAGGTGAATAGGAACCTTCAATGTCTGCAAATAAAAAATAATATCCACATACCAAGGGTCCACGATTGAGATGAGAAATATATGTTCATCAATAAGAGAATCCTCATGAACCTCTTCTTCACCCAAATTTGGAAAATATGATATGAACTCAACAAAGATTAATGATTTCTTCAACTTTTCTAAAACAAACTCGAGATCAAACTCCTACAATATCACAATACATTTATTATACTTTCCCCCAATCATCCTTCTAGTGAGGACAAATTGAAATGGATTAATGTGAGCTATGACCAAAGTTTGGCGAAGGAGGATGTAATGCCAGAAATGTTGAACCACATGGACGGTGGCTAAGGCTAGCTTCTGAACATGGTTATAACAAAGTTCCACATCAATAAGGTTTCGGCTAATATAGTATACGACATGGTCATGGAGCTTCTCATCCTCTTGAACCAATACCATACCAACCGTCTCTTGAGACGCGGCACATAAATAAAAAAAGTCATGGCTATAGTATGGTGGACTAAGCACGGGGGTTGATGCCAAGGCTTTCTTAAGAGCATCGAAATACTCCTGGGCTCACTCATCCCAGTAAAAAGGGGTGTCTTTCTTCAACAAACGCATGAAGCCTGTAGTCAAATTGGAAAAATTGACTACGAACCTTCGTAAGAAGTTCGCCATACCTTGTAAACATTGAATATGTCAAATGTTACACGGGGGAGACAATTGAAGTATTGCCTCAACCTTCAAGGGATCAACTCTAATACCGTCCTTGGACACGATGAATCCTAGTAAATGACCAACCTTCACACAAAAGATGCACTTGTGAGGATTTAAGCAAATTTGATAATGACGACATCTTTCGAAAACTAATCACAAATGATAAGGATGGTGCACCCTCAAATGAGAGTGAGTAGCTATATCATCCAAATACACTTCAATAATATTTTTGAGATCATGAAAGGCAAAGGTCATGGCCCATTAAAACGTAGCTCCGATGTTCTTAAGGCCAAAGGGCATCTTTCGATATGCAAAATTTCCCCAAGGACAAACAAATGTATTCTTATGTTGGTCCTCAGCTTTATGTATCTAATTATATCCGAAAAATCCATCCATAAAAGAAAAAACCTCACTTCCCACACACTCATCCAAAATTTGATCAATAAATGGTGTAGGGAAATTATCTTTAGGACATGCTCAATTTAAATCATGAAAATCAATGCATATTGGGATCACTCCCTGCTTCTTATCCACTAAAACAAGATTTGAAACCCACTCCTTCAAGTGAACAGGATAGATAAAACCAAGTTTCAACAGTTTTTTTATCTTTGCTTTAATAGCGGGCGCTTTCCTAGGATTCATGGTACACAAACATTGTCGAACTAGTTTTGCATCCAGATAGGTTTTTATTTCATGTTCGAAAATGCGAGGGTCTATTCTCGACATTTCCTCATATGACCAGGAAAAAACATCATGAAATTCCTTGAAAATCTTGGTATACTCTTTAATCTCATCGGAGGAACAATCTTCCCTAATGTAAACATTCTCAATCTCACCAGGATCACAAGAAATGTTGATAGGTATCATTGGTGGCAAGTTATCCATGTTCCCTTCATCAATCTGGCTAAGAGAGCTTGATGGGACCATGGGGCTACCAAATTTCTCGCTTAGAATCACCCTAAAGTCATCACACTCTAAATGATCAAGCTCAGGGAAGAAATATGATCTATAGTGCATCTCTCCCCAACGTTGTTCTATCCGAGACATACCCTCAAGAATAGCTTCATTAGACGAAAAAACATCATCAAGATAGTCTTGAGAGTGAGATGACTCTACTACCCAAGTAGGAAGCACATAAGGGTCCTCCTATTCCATCCGTGAAGAGGAAGGACTAGTACCTACAGCGATATCAATATTAGCTTGATACACCACCAATGTTGCAGGCAATGGCACATCTATCTCGACGGGTATATAATTATCACTCGAAGTACTCGGTGAAGGAAAAATCCAAGGATCCTAAATATGAGAGGTGAAAAAAGAGATCGAATTCAATGAGGCCGAATCCATACCAATACTAGACCCAATCATAAGAACGAGAGTAGGACAACTAAAGGTTCCCATAAGAGAAGGATACATACCCACACCCACATTCTCAGATGCCGACTGAGAATGATCGATAATCGGGATAGAAGCTCCCAATGATGCTTTCACTCAGATTCTGGAAATATTTTTTATCAATAGTAATGATATTCCCATCCAACAAAAAACAAACCACTCTAAATAGGGAAGAGGCTACAACTTTCATTTTGTGCATCCAGTTCCTACCCAGCAAAATATTGTAGTCAAGGGGCACATCAACCACCTTGACCTCAATCGCAATAGTCTACCTCCCCAATTGGACCTCTAGGGAAGGAAGTATACCATGCGGCTGAAATGATATTCCATCAAAATCAGTCAACATGTTCATAGATTTAGACAACATGGGAGAACCCAAGCCCTTCCAACAAGCCAAAGACATCACAGAAGCGACAGCACCTTCATCAATCACAATGCGCATGATGGTTTTGTTCAAACACTCTACGTGAGTTAGAAGAGACACATACTAAGGAAAGCGAGGTTGGATTCCATCAGTTTCAAATTTGATCATGGAAAGAGAGCTATTATCACCAACCCCAAGAGCAGACAACAAGGCCTTTCTCTGCGAAGAACAAGTCTGAAGTACTTCTAATGCAGACATTGCACAATTTGTCTGGCCCAAATCCTGGACAATTTAATAGTTTTGGGTGGATCGAGCATTAGGATTGTGCCCCAAGCGCTTCAAGACTCCATATGTCATGACAAACAGAACAAATTTAGTACAGTTAATGCCTACCCTATAGAAAAAAAAGAATGTGCCTCCCTAAGCCAGTGACCTTTGATTCGAGTGCTTTAACAAAAAGGCTTATAAACTCAGTGATGCAGACGGGAACCCCAAACAACCATCATCCCATCCACTTTCCCAAGGATTTATATTGCTCTACATTTAGCAAACTCTAAATTTTCCTTCTTGTCTAAATATTTCTTCCCTCCCGCAACTCTACTGTGCAACTCTGCTTTCGCAGGTTTAATTCCACAAACATGTTTCTACAAGCCTGCTTTTCCACAATTGTCTTTTTGCAAGCTCCTTTCCGCAACATATTTTTCACAACTCTATTTTTACATGCACCCTTTCTGCACGCTCTCTTCCGCAATGAGCTTTCTGCGTGCACCTTTTCCGCAATGCGGAATGCGGAAATCAAAAACTCACTTTTCCATTTTTTGAAATTCTGCTCTTCCACACATCCACTTCTGCAAACCTCTTCCTGAACCGTTGATCTACTGTGGGGTAGATCTTGACCGTCGATCCATATTCTGATGCGGATCTGTCCTCAACTGTCAAATATTTTGTGGAATGTTTTCTGGTCATTAATCTCTGATCAAGTGCGGAATTTAATTTTACTTTGCGGATCTACATCCCTTTGCTGTAGAACTAAATTACGACCATTGATCTTATCTAAGATCTATCTCCATCATACGATATTAAGTTATTTGGGATATTGGTTTAGGAGTATCTTGGGTGCAACTCCTATTTGCAGAATTCTTCCTTAGCCATGGATCTATTCCTTTGAGATCAAAGAATTGATCAATCAATCTTTGCTTTACTCACTTTCAGAAACCTTGAATTCACACGCATACTTATCACTCATTAACACAGGATCATCAATCATTCAATTCATGAAATCATACATTCAGAAAGAACTGTAATCACACACAAAGATATGCCGAAATAGGATTTCCTTCATCCACACAATGAAACGATACATTCATAATTGTCTCAAAACTTGTGTTCTGATCTCCTTAGGTATTGGCCTTACTTGATTCATAAAGGCACTACTGACCTCTGTATCTCTGTGTCTACTACTCCTATTCTCTCTGTCTTCTATCCCTCTATGCCTTGTAGGCTTATATATTTATACACAACAGGATTTATGAACCATTATGTTTCATATCCTCAATATACTCAACAACATGCTTAATTAACTCAAACTATCAAACCTATCCTATGACTCGTTGCCATTAGATGAGGGTTCTGTTACATGACTCATCAATGAGTCATCACTCACCTAGTGAATCACCTAATTGACTCATTCTCCATCTAGAATCACATATTTTACATAAGTTCAATTACAATGTGATGGTTCGAAGACCATCAATTCAGAATTGAAGACCCCTTCCAAGTCTGGTCAAGCATTGAGCTTGAATTTTGAAAGAAGAGCAGGATGCTCCTGCATCAAACTCCCCAGGAAGAAAGAAATATGACTTCCTGGTCATAACCTTTCATATTTAGTATGCCTAGATCCCAAAATTTGTTTTGAAGTTGATCATCCATCTCATCATGTTGTTCTGTATTTGTCATCTTTAGTTCTCCTGGTTTCCAAGTTTTTTGTTGCAATGCTCCACTAGCCTTGCTTCTGCAATCTTCTTCTATCATCTGTATTCTACCACTACTCTGTCTATTTTCTTTGTTTATGTAAATATTCATTATTTCCTCATGCCTTCTCTCAGACATCTTCATCATCATCATCCTTATTTCTTCAATCTCCATGTCCAGTCTATCCTTTGGCCGGTATACCTGCATCTTCTTTTCCTGAAACTGCTGCTGTCCTCTTGAATCTCTACTGCTATCCACCAAATTATAAAATAATTCAGTTCTTTTATCTGTTTTCTGCTATTTTCCAATGTTGTCATCAAACATTAAGAAGTCATGTTTATCAACCTGTGGATTGATCAACCAGTATTCTAACATTTCTAACTCTTCATCATAATTTCTGAAGTTAGAAAACTTTCCTTTGTATTCATTATCCAAGTCTGCAACAGTAATTTCTTCGAGGTATTGATCATCCTCTTGAGACACTATAGTTCCCACTATCCAAATATGCAAGTGTTCTCTTTGGTTTATCTCTACGATACCATGTCATCTCATTCTTCAATTCCAAAACAATCTTCTGGCTTTGATCCATGTCAAGATTACATGGATACTCCTTCTATTTCTTCATTTACCTTTGGGGAAACCTTACAAGGTTCAGCACATGTTATTCCTGTAGATACACACAATTCATTAATTTCAAAAACATCTCCCATTGACTTTCTTATCAACATATTCTTCTATTGGTCTGAACACTCCCAAAATTTCATGATACTTTCAGCTAGTCCCTCTTATGCACCATCTTCTTCTAAGATGATTTTATGTTCTGCTTCAAAACAGTGAACATGTTCTTCAGTCAATGGTCTAATTCTTCTTTTTCCTTTCTTACCCAAAGCATCCATCCTATGCTTCACAACCTGCATAGGCACATCATCTAAGTGTGATCCCATACTTGTAGTAATACACCAATAGTCAGTTCCAAAAACATGAGACTCTGAAGTCCCTGTTGATATTTCCTTTGGCATCCTCTTGTTGTGTTGGTCTAAACACAACAGCCATCTGTCACCATCACCTATTTCTCCAACATTCTGAGCTATAGGCTGCATAAAATATTCATATCGTATCCTTTCATATTCTATTACAACAGAATCGTGTTCTACTATCAAGATTTTGGAAAACACATCTTCTTCTTCTTCAGACTCCATGACAGTCCAAGGTGAATCTTTAACTCTCTCCTTCATCAGAATACAATCTTGATTCTTCCTTGTAGAAATGTCTTTGCACGTTTCTTTTTCTTCCTTCATATTAAAATCATCTTCAACTGACCGTGTTCCTCCATCAAGCAACTCATTAATGAGTTCTTTCTACTGCAATACTTCAGACCTTTCTTCATTTGAGAGAATTTCTTCATAAAATTTTAAGACAGTTTCAAAAGACTTCCTATCATCTACAGCAAAACTTGTAATCACAAACAAATCATCATTCTAAAAAACATAAGACCTCTTGGTCTCATTTAGCCTCACAGTCATATCCTCCATAATTTTATCTATACTCTTTACAAAATTTATGAGACTCTCAATTGGTCTCTCTTTTTTGCTTCATCGTCCTCTCCAAACAAAGGACCCTGTTCAGGTTCATAATATGAAACTTCCATCTCAAACTCAGCTTCCCTGAGTTCTTATTTCAATCCATCAAACATATTTTGTTGTAGCTTCACCTGTAGTGAATGCCATCTTACCTTCCTTTTCCTCATTACCCAACCATACCTCTGGGTTTCTTCTGGAACTGCTTGTATACACTTCTCGAAGCACCAAATGTCTCTTGCTAACTCTAGCAATTCCCTGTTACATTTTTCTTGACTTTCTTTCTTCTTTATTTTGTTGTGGCTTTCTTATGAACCCTTGTAATGAGCTTCAGTAGTCATTGTTTCTATCTCCCTCTCTTTTGTGAACTTCATTCTGTCTTCTTGTGGACTGCTTTCCTAAGCCTCCCTCAACAAGTTTCCACACTTGTCTATCATACCTCAACAAGATATATCTCCTTGAGGTTGTCCTTTTGGTATCTCTGGTTCTTCTCCTCTAGAACCTTTTGAGCATCTCCTTTGCTCTTCTGTTTGGCTTCTGTAGGTCCACTTCTTTTTTTCTAAGAACATGTACTAGTCCTCTTTTGTCCAACCTCTGTTGGATTTCTCAGGTTCTACCACTACTTTCTCTTCTCAAGAACTTCTCTGTTCTTTGCTATAAATTCACATAACCAAAGTCAAAATATAAACATCAATCAATCCATACCTTTAGAATTTTTAACTTGTACAGTTGGCTGTAATATCTCCACTGCTATCTTCAAAAGATATTCCTCTTCATCAATAACAGAATTGTCCTTGAGCACAAATCCCCTAGTTGTTATTGCTACAATCTGCAATCTCTCATCAATCCATAGACTGTCGAATCCTTTCAAGGATTCTTCTGCATTCTCATGTGGCTAATCATCAACTTTAACCACACATCCTTTGTATGCATTCAATCCTGAATACCCTTTCACCTGACTAACCTTCTCACACAATTGTTAGTCTTCAATTTTAAAATAAATATTTAAAATTATAGATTGATTTACCTTTCACACAGAATACTTGTTCTTCCTACTATGATACCAATGTGATGCAGATGGGAACCCAAAAAAACCATTATCCCATCCACTTTCCCCAGTATTTAACTTGCTATACATTTAGAAAACTCTAAATTTGGCTTCTTTTCTAAATATTTCTTCTCTCTCTCAACTCTATTACGCAGCTTTGCTTCTACAGGTTCAATTCCGCAAACAGGTTTCCGCAAGCTTTATTTTTCGCAATTGTCTTTCTGTAAGATCCTTTCCGCAACAGAGTTTCCGCAACTCTGTTTCCGCATCCACCCTTTCCACACACTCTCTTCCATAATCGGATTTTTGCAATGTGAAATGCAGAAATAGAAAGTCACTTTTCCAATTTTTGAACTTCTTCTCTTTCACACTTCCGCTTCCACAAACCTCTTCCCAAACAGTTGATCTACTGCGAGGTAGATCTTGACCGTTGATCCATATTCTAATGTGGATCTGTCCTCAACCGTCAGATCTTTTGCGAAATGTTTTCTAGTCATTGATCTATGATCAAGTGCATAATTTCATTTTACTTTGTGGATCTACGTCCCTTTGTTGCGAAACTAAATTACGACAATTGATCTTCTCTAAGATCTATCTCCAGCATATGATCTTAAGTTAATTGTGCAATTTGTTTAGGAGTATCTTACGTGCAACTCCTATTTGCAGAATTCTTTTTCAGCCGTAGATCTGTTCCTTCGAGATCAAAGAATTGATTAATCGATCTCTGTTTTACTCACTTTTAGAAACCCTCAATTTACACGCAAACTTATCATTCATTAACACAGGATCATCAATCATTCAATTCATGAAATCATACTTTCAGAAATAATTGTAGTCACACACAAAGATATGCCAAAATAGGCTTTCCTTCATCCAAACAATGAAACTGTACATTTATAATTGTCTCAAAACTTGTGTTCTGATCTCCTTAGGCCTGATACATCTTTGATTAGCCTTACTTGATTCCTAAAGGCCCTACTGACCTCTGTATCTCTGTCTCTACTACTCCTATTCTCTCTGTCTTCTATCCCTCTATGCCTTATAGGCTTACATATTTATACACAACAGGATTTATGAACCATTCTGGTTCAGATCCTCAATATACTCAATAACATGCTTAATTAACTCAAACTATCAAACCTATCTGATGACTCGCTACCATTAGATGAGGGTTATGTTACATGACTCATCAATGACTCATCACTAACCTAGTGACTCACCTAATTGACTCATTATCCATCTAGAATCACATATTTTACATAATTTTAATTACAATGTGATGGTTCGAAGACCATCAATTTGGAATTGAAGACCCCTTCCAGGCCTGGTCAAGCATTGAGCTTGAATTTTGAAAGGAGAGTTGGATGATCCTACATAAGACTCCCCAGGAAGAAACAAATATGACCTCCTGGTCATAACCTTCCATATTTAGTATGCCTAGATCTCAAACTTTGTTCTGAAGTTTATAATCCATCTCATCATGTTGTTCTGTCTTTGTCATATTCAGTTTGCCTAGTTTCCAAGTTTTCTATTGCAATGCTCCACTAGCCTTGCTTCTACAATCTTCTTCTGTCGTCTGTCTTTTGCCACTGCACTATCTATTTTCTCTTTTGATGTAAGTATTCATTCTTTCCTCATGCCTTCTCTGAGAAATATTCATCATCATCATCCTTAGTTCTTCCATCTCCATGTCCAGTATATCCTTTGGCTGGTATACCTACATCTTCTTTTTCTAAAACTGTTGCTATTCTCTTAAATCTCTGCTGCTATCCACTAAATTGTAAAATAATTCAGTGCTTTAATCTATTGTCTGCTCTTTTCCAATGATGTCATCAAACATTAGGAAGGCATGTTTATCAACCCTTTTATTGATCAACCAATCTTCTAACATTTCTAACTCTTCATCAGAATTTGTGAAGTTAGAAAAATTTCCTTTGTCTTCATTAACCAACTCTACAACAATAATTTATTCGAGGTACCGATAATCCTCTTGAGACACTATAGTCCCTTCATGTGTCATGACACATTTCTTTCATGGTCTATCAGTAACACCACTATCCAAATATGCAAGTGTTCTCTCTGGTTTATCTCTACGAGACCATGTCATCCCTTTCTTCAATTCCAAAACAATCTTTTGGCTTTGATCCATGAGAAGAGTACATGGATACTCCTATGTTTCTCCATTTACCTCTGGGGAAACTTTAGAAGTTTCATCACATGTTATTCCTGTAGATACACACAATTCATTAATTTCAAAAACATCTCTCATTGACTTTCTTATCAACATATTCTTCTGCTGGTATGAACTCCCCCAAAAGTTCATGAGACTTTCAGCTAGTCCCTCTTCTACACCATCTTCTTCTAAGATGATTTTATGTTCTGCTTCAAAATAGTGAACATATTCGTCAGTCAATGGTCCAATTCGTCTTTGTCCTTTCTTCCCCAAAGAATACATCCTATGCTTCACAACCTGCATAGACACATCATCTAAGTGTGCTCCAATACCTATAGTAATACACCAATAGTCAGTTCCAAAAACATGAGACTTTGAAGTCCTTGTTAATATTTCCTTTGGCATCCTCTTGTTGTGTTGGTCTGAACAAAACATCCATTTGTCACCATCACCTATTTCTCCAATAGTCTAAGCTACAGGATGCACACCATCTTCATATGGTATCCTTTCATCTTCTTCAAACTCCATGACAGTCCAAGGTGACTCTTTAACTCTCTCCTTCATCATAATACAATCTTGATTATTCCTTGTAGAAATGTCTTTGCACATTTCTTTTTCATCCTTCATCTTCAGATCATCTTCAATTGACTGTGTTCCTTCATTAAGCAACTCATTAATGATTTCTTCCTGCTGCAATACTTCAGACCTTTCTTCATTTGAGAGACTTTCTTCATCAAATTTTAAGACAGTTTCAAAAGAATGTCTATCATCTGCAACAAAACTTGTAATCACAAACAAATCATCAGTTTCAAAAACATAATACCTCTTGGTCTCATTCATACTCATAGTCATCTCCTCCATAATTTTATTTGTACTCTTTAAAAAATTTATGAGACTCTCAATTGGTCTCTCTTGTTTTGCTTCATCATCCTCTCCAAGAAAAGGACCCTGTTCAGGTTCACAATATGAAACTTCCATCTCAAACTCAGCTTCCCTGAGTTCTTCTTTCAATACAACAAACATATTTTGTTGTAGCTTTACCTATAGTGAATGCATTGTTACCCTCCTTTTCCTCATTACCCAACCATACCTCTGGGTTTCTTCTGCAACTGATTTTATATGCTTCTCGAAGCACCAAATGTCTCTTTCTAACTCTAGCAACTCCCTGTTACATTCTTCTTAATTTTTTTGTGGCTTTCCTCTGAACCCCTGTAGTGACCTTCGGCAGTCATTGTTTCTATCACCCTCTCTTTTGTGAACTTCATTTTGTCCACTTCTGGATTGCTTTCCTAAGCCTCCCTCAACAGGTCTCCACACTTGTCTATTATACATCAACAAGCTACCAGTGCTTCCCAAAAACAATAATACCTAACAAAGAAGCAGCCATCGCAATCGACCACAGAGTAGTGGGTTGTCCAAGGGAATTCTCCTAACACTTCCACAATCCCTCTCACAGAAAATATTTATCCCCAAATACAAAACCACCCAACCTTAATTCCCAAAACCCTCATTATCAAAACCATCATGCTTCAATTCCACATTTTCCTCAGCTTTCAAATCACAATTTTCTTCTTCGTTGATGCCCAAATCCCTCTATTCATCAAAATTCCTTGAATTCTCCTCCTCTGCTCTCAATGATTCGAACTATGGATCTCCCCCAAAGGATACTCTTCTTCATTTTATGCATTGTTTTCACTCAAATTCTCAAAACCCAGTAAATATCTTCAATGCCACAATGGTTTTTAGATTCAATGGGAAGGACCTCATGGTGGACTGACAGAAATTGAAGGTATCGGTCTCCAAACCATATAAACCCTCTCTGAAAACCCCATTCAATCCATTTTTTAGTAAATTTTGATGAAGTTAGGAACACATTGACCTTGTTTACTTACCCTATAGTAGCAACAAAGCCTCTCTTCTTGTTGTTTTGTGCATATATGGAAAGTATAGGTATGTATTCGCCATCAAACGTACCTCAAATAGTCTTAAACCGTGGTAAAAGGGCTTGTTCATGTACCTTTGAACAAGTAGTGTTTATCCTCAATTATAACCTTCATGTGCTAAAATTTCTCCAACAATTGGTAGTATTCACACTACTTTCCCCTCATAACCCACCAAACCCTCCTCGCCTCCAACCAACGCAAAATATTTCACGCCAACGGGTTAGTTCAGTAGTCATTGATGGAATTGGAGGATTAAATCTCCATGGGTTTAGGAAAATCGGCCATGAATGTCGTCAAACCGAGGTGGGTCAAGAGTTGTTGGGTCGATAGCTGCATTTGCATATAGATTTTTTGTTTTAGTTATATTTTCGTGTATGTGTTTTATTTTTATTATTAAATAATGTATGTTAATTTGTTATATATTATTTTTTTAATAATTATTATATAACTTGTTTAGTTTTATAAATTAGGATTAATATTAAATTTAATTAATTTGTGTTTTATATAAATATAAAATCTGATTTATTATTATATTGTTTGTTTTAATGGTATTTTTTGTTATAGTACTATATATAATAAACTTTGATTGAGGAAGTTGACCGAGAAGAGTTGTGCACATCGTGAATCAGGTGGGTGGTGACGTCAGATGCAAAATTTACCTGGCCACTAATGCATAAAGGAGGTTTAACTTGATAGTGATAAAGAGAGGTCATCATTGCATGACACGTATCATATTCTGCGAGGTCAGGCATGTAAGAGGTTAAGGAATCAAAATATTTACTTGAAACTATGAGATGGGGTCGGGCCTCTACCTTTACCACATATGGATCTGAGACTGGTTATGGTTTAGCACCTAAGTTTAATTATAATTAAGTCTTTGATTGGTTAAAATATTGTTCTTGGTGCTTCCACTGGTTCAATAATTATTGGATCAACTGCTACGACATTTAAATGAACTAATCCTAGTGAAGCTACGTCAACTGGTGCAACTAGTTCGATGGTCACAGATCATGATAGTTATATTGAAGTTAGAAAAGCACCTCGGTATGGGACTTGGGACTCTTACATTGAAGGATCAACAACTAACTATGATGCTTCTAGGTATCAATATGGTATTGGTTCTAGTTGTACATAATTCGTAATTGTAGGAACCTGATTTTCTTTTAGCACGCGCTTAACAATTTGCTTCAATGGTGCAACAGGGATAAAGATGGTCAAGAGAAAATTCGTGCAATTTCTTTGTTGGATCTCTGAAGATCGAGGTACATGGCACCAATATTACTAATAGAAGGTAGACAATTTACGAAATTTACACTTCATTGTCAAAATTGCAATTTTCCATGACACAATTAAAAATGACTAACATAAATTACTAATTCATATTCTTCTAGCTAGTCATTTTTTATGTTGTGACTAAATTGGTCATTTGTGTTAGTCATTTTTAACTCCGACTCTTATTATCTAGTCATATTTGTTAACTGGTGACTAAATTAGTCATTAATTCTAATCGTTTATAGTTGGGTCAATCAAAATTGCTCATATATAGTAGTAAATCACTTGAAAAACCTGTGGTGACTAGAATTTTTAGTCACATAGTAGCTAATTTTTTACTAGTATCATTAGTGTTGTTGTTTGACCACTTCGGAACATTAATCAAGTTATATTTCATGTGTCGTCATGTCATGGTCAAGTTGAGTTGAATCTTGAGTTTTTTTGCATTTTGAATCATCATGTCTCCATTTTGGTATCGTTGAGTTCAACTCATCTCACCAATCATGATAATATTTTGTTTCCAAATTCTGAGCCTATTTGAACCTCTTGCCAATTGGTCAAAGTTTCAGCAACTTAAAGTATTTTTCTCTTTAAAGTGAAATCTATAAACTTTGCATCCTCCAATAAATTGTAATTAACACCCACCTATCAGTGTTGTCATCATGCCTATGGTTAGAAAGTTAAAAGGTTTCTCATTGATGCCCCTGGTTACGAAAATGTCAGTGTCTCCCTACAAAAAATAACAAAAATAACAAAAATAATCCTCCCTCCCATTATAATGTTCTCTTTTTAATTTAAAAACTATTTTTTAATAATAATAATAATCTGGTTTGCACCTTTTTACCTAATTTAATATTTTTCAATATATAATAATTAATATAATATGTTTTTCATATATAAATATATTACAGTTAAACATTATATAATATATTAATATTAAACAATTAAATTCACATGGAGGGAAAGGATTTGGGTGAAATAAAAATAAGGAATGGAGGGATAGGAATTGGGGGAAATAAAAATTTGCGGAAATAAATTGGGGAGTTTTGTTATCGTTCTTCCTCCTCTGCAATTTTGTAGTAAATTATGGTTATGCAGTAAATAAAGTTTGGAGATAGTTATGCAGTACATAACGGGTTTTAAAACTCGTAGTCATCAGAAGTGACAAGGGTTTGTACAAGGTTTGATAGTGTTTTTATCATAAAATGAGAAGCATCAAAACCTTAAGAGTATATCATTCAAGTAGGGTTCATCAACTTCATAATTGAAGGAAAGATTCTGTATTTCCAGTTATACGTGCTTTGATTTGATGATTGGATTCTTTGAAGGAATTAAAAAGTTCTTTTTTGGATTTTTTCTTATGTATTACGGTTGGAAATTTGTGTTTTTTTAATGACAGAAGGAATTTTGTTAACCCTTACCTTCCAAAAACCTGAAGTCTCACTTTAACCAAACGCATTCCAAAATCATATGAGCTTATCCCTAGGGGCCAATCGAAATTAAGGACCACCAGTTTCACTAGACTTCAACCAACAACTCATTCTTGGCAAGCGCTGCCCTTAAAGGTAATCTTTGGTGGTTTTCTTGATAGATTTAAAATACCTTTTTTATAGAAACATGTCTTGGAGAAGGAATGGTCACAATTGATCTTAATGGTTAAGCATTGTAGAAGTCATCTCTTACTTTTTCTATCACTATCGAGTTAGTCATGGTGCTGATGCAAATTTTGATCATTCCTTCTCCATTTGTTAGGTTTGTGGAAAGAAAGTACACACGACTATCAAATGTTATAATTGATTCAACTCTTTCTACAAAAAGGACATTCTCATGTATGAGTACAAGCATACCTCTACCCTTGTCTTTTGATCCTCAAGGTATGTTTCAACATCTTTTTCCATACTCAAGAAATTGTATGATTCATAAGGGAGAAGACCTCTCTCATATTTTCATAGTTTCCATCTCTTGAAATCGTTTGTCGACGGTTGTATGCCTCGGCTTTTATCCCATGATTTGCATGTAGTTTATCATTACCATGTGTTAATCCTAGGTTTGTCAACCTACCTTTTACTTTTTATTCCTCAGTTTTTTATTTTTGAACTTATTTCGACCCAGTTTGATTGCTTAATAATAATAACTATATAACATTGAGTTTGGTATTGCTTTTCATTTTAAGTTTAATGTTAGTGTTAGCTTGGCACTTAATATTTGAATATATCAAGCATATTTGTATGTTTTAAATGATTTCAAAAGTTGAACTTTGGCCTAAGAAGTAAAGTATTAATGTTTGAAAAGACGTATTATGTTTTGATACATTCCAGGAGCGCATGATGTCACTTTTTCTCATATGCGCGCTGCCATAATGAGGAATTGTGAGCATATTTAATTTGGGCACATTCTCAATAATTATTGCAAATCAAACCTTGGGAAATGGTTTTATACTTTGAAATGAATGTTTTTAATGATTCATGAATGGTTAATTTTGGATTCAATGCTCATTTCTTTCAAAATATTAAAGCTCTGTTATGTGTTAAATTCTGATTGAATGTAAGTACGTGGTTTTATGTCAAAGATCGCGCACCTTCTCTCGTATGCACGTACTCCACTTTCACTCAAGTTTCATTATCAAAGTTTAAGGTTCTTAAAAGAAACTGGTATTCAACACTTTCATTCCCGTGAACCTGCATTACGTGGACAGATTGAAGAATGCAGGGTGGTTTTCTATGTGTGAGAGGATTCGAGACCACAACGTTCAAGTGACTAAACATTTTTCCTTGAATTTCAAAGGTTCAATGGTATATTTTAATGGGTTCTAGTTTCAAGTAACTAAAGAATCACTTGCGGAGGAAATTGATGTATTTCCAAAAGGGGAAAGATGGTTTAAGAAGCATCTAGTCAATGTAGATTATAATCAATTTCTTCTTCCTCAACATAGAAACCTTGACTAGAGCAAGGGGATTCAAAGAAGTTGTTTGCTAGAATAATGGCATGACATCCTAGAGATTGTTCAGGGTTATGTAAACTACAATATTTTTATATCATATGTGGTTCCTAGTGCACATTGCAGGTATCAAAAGGTTAAACCTACCTTACTACTTTATTAAGAGTCTGGAAAAAATGGAAACTAGGGTTCAAAACCATCTTGAACACACTAGTCATAGTGTTTTCCATCATGGGATAGTAAAATTGTTGGTGGTTGAAGAATTAAAGAAATATGATAGATCATGGTCACATTTTATATTTTGGTCTGGTTTTAAGCCTAAACAAAAAGCACCAGGAAATGATAAAGGTCAAGGGAAAATGATGCACATGAAGTTATTCTGGAGTTTGGGGAATGACTCAATCTTGAACCAAAACCTATTGAAGAAGAGATAGTTGTGCAGATTCCTGCTAAATTTGACGAAGAAAGGGTTTTCTATTAAGACAATCTACCAAAAAACACTCAAGGTCAAGAAAGCCAAACTTCTCATGGACATGTTGAAATATTAATCAAAGAGAGGAAGCTGAAAAGGATTTGCCATACAAAGATTTTGGACAAGGTGCTCTTGAAATGTTACCCCCTCGTCCTGAAAAACCCAACTCTTGTATGTTCAAGCCTACAAATATAAAGAGGAGACGTAAAACACATCCTATCAATCAACTGAAATTAAACATGAAAGCTCTTATAAATCGTAAAATCAGAAAGAATGAAGTAGTTGGTGTCATATATTCATATGATGAAGACGATCGTCCATCAAGAAAATTAGAATGAATATTAGAAGAAGTGTTAGACAAAATTGACCAGGGACTCAAAAAGATTCTAGATCTAATAAAGGAAGATCAAGTAATCAAAGAAGGCTTGGAGAATGATAGCTCGGAAGAGGAAATGGTTTTAAGGTCTTTAGATCTTAAAAATAAAGTGAAGTGTGCAGATGAACAAGAAATTGGAGAATCCTCCAAGAGACAGGTTGTTTTGGTTGAAATCAATAATCCCGAAGAAGTTATTGTTGATTAAGCTCGAGAAAAAGAATTAGAAATAGAAAAACAGAGGGAGTTAAATTAATACAATGCACAAAATGAACATGTAAATGAATTTAATGACAAGCTAATATAGGATAATCAAATGTTCAAGAAGGTTATCCAGGAATTGAAAGAAAACTATACATAATTGGTTCAAGTGGATGATGAGGCAGTTAAATAAGAAAAGTTCCTCAGTAGAATAATGATGAAATCATCAGAAGAATGAGGAGCTTTAGGGGAGGCTGTGTGTAATGCAAAAAGAATGTCCACGCCTGCAGAAGAAAGCACAAGCTCTCAATGAATTAGTTGTGTTGGTTGAAGCAGCACAATAGGTATGAAGCTGATTGGTTTAATCTCCTTTTATTTTGCTAGATAAATAGAGGATCAAAGCTTACAATTTAAATTTATATCATGAAAGAAACAAGTGTTATGAATTATAGCTCGTAATTACTATCTGGTCTAAATTTTGATAAATCCATACTATGTAGTAGTTGCTAGGTTTGTTTCTATTACAATATAAATGTAGATATTTCAAGTATGTTCCATACTTAGAATGTGGATCTAAAAAAACCGTTTCAAAAGTCTCTATATCTATAAATTGTAAAGAAGAAAAGGTTACCTTTTTTATGAAGGCCGTGAGTATTTTCAGTGGAATTTAAGACATACATTTTGCTAATATGAACAACTGTATGTTTTATATATATATATGAGTTAGGTTTTATCCTTTCTTAAACTTGAATGTTTTGTGATTCTTTTTGAATTATTGTTGGACTAATTATTTCATACTTACTTATCTTTGTGAATGCTCTTATAGGAATTGAACAATTCATGAGCTATGTTTAGAATGTGGTTTTAAACATCGTTTCTTTTTTAAATGTTGCAAGTGATTAGATTGTTTGTCTCTTTAACATCATTATAGGTGTAAAACCTGATTTATTTTATCATATTATCTCTATGTTGAATCAACATCTTTTTATTGGTAAAGTCTGATGTTTTCATATGTCCTAAAATCTGCCTTTTATACCTCATTGTATTTCATTATCATAAAAAACCTATCCAAAAAATACATCTGAGGTGCCTAAGCTGGGTGGATGTATTCAATCACTTGTGTCTTGCGGTCTTAATAATCTGGATACCTAGTTCTTCCAATTTATGAATTGATGCATAGACATGGTAGCCATGCTTGAAGTAATTAGTTGGGTGTATTATTATTATTATATTATATGTTGTCTCTTTACTTAAGGTTAAAAATTCTCTCCTATGGAGTTGCGATGAAAGGGCTTGTTTGTTGCATTATGTTTGCCTTTATGGCCACATCCTCTACCAATGATTACTGTGTGCGGATAATTTTGCTCTCTACGGATGGTGAATGTTGTGTGTAATGACTAACAATAACCAGCCTATTGCAGGCCATTTAATGTGGTGACAACAGGCATGTCACCTGTTGGATCTCAAGTAGCCTGACATGCCTACTGTCGCATTAAATATTCTGCAATAGTCTAGTTATTGTTAGCCGTGTGTAACAAGCCTGAGCGTGCGCTCTACTTGAACATTCCCTCTATGTGTTTCTCTCTTGTCAATGGGATTCCATCTGCATAACGATTTCTATTGCATAAATTTTTATTATGTATAGGCCACATGTCGCTTGAGTCTTGCATCATCTTGGTGGAATTAATATATTCACTGTCATCCGATAAAAAATATGACTAATTTAATCATGGGATAATTGAATATGACTAATTTAGTCATGGGATAAAAATATGAAAAGATTTGATATTTGATATACCAATATTTTGATAAGATATTATAGTTATAATACAAAAACTATTCTTTATATATTTGTGTTTTGGGAAGTGAGTTAATGATTAACATCAACATTTTTCGAACTGTCAGAACATGGCAAGAGAGGTGAACCAATTAAACTTTTCCACATGATCATTCCATATATAGCATCATCTCTAGAGCAATGTGTGCTTCCCATGCATAGTAGTTTCATCATTAGTGTCGTTTTTTTTCCTCTATGGAACATTCTTCAAGTTATATTTCATGTGTCGTCGTGTCATGGTCAAGTTGAGTTGGAATATTGAGGTTTTTCGCCATCATGTCTCCATTTTGGTATCGTTGAGTTCAGCTGATCTCACCAATCATGATCATATTCCGTTTTCCAAATTCTGAGCATGTTGGAACCTCTTGCCAATTGGTCAAAGTTTCAGCAAGTTAAAGTATTTTGGTCTTGAAAGTGAAATCTATAAACTTTGTTCCCTCCAATAAATCGTCATTGACACCCACCTATCAATGTCGTCATCACGCCTATGGTGAGAAGTTAGAAGGTTTCCCATTGGTGCCCCTAGTTATGAAAATGTCAATGTCTCTTATTTCAATAACAAAAATAATCCTCCCTCCCATTATAATGTTAAGGTTTGCACATTTTTACCTAATTCAATATGTTTTTAATATATAATAATTAATATAATATATTTTTCATATATAAATATATTACAGTTAAACATTATATAATATATTAATATTAAAAAAATAAATTCACATGGTGGGAAAGGATTTGGGTGAAATAAAAATTAGGAATGGAGGAAAAGGAATTGGGGGAAATAAAAGTTAGCTGAAATAAATTGGGGAGTTTTGTTATTGTTCTTCCTCCTCCGCAATTTTGTAGTAAATTATGGTTATGCAGTAAATAAGGTTTGGAGATAGTTATGCAGTAAAAAACTCGAAGTCATGGGTTTGTACAAGGTTTTATAGTGTTTTTATCATAAACTAAGAAGTATCAAAACCTTATGAGTTTACCTTTCAAGTATGGTTCATCAACTTCATAATTGAAGGTAAACTTCTTGATTTCCAATTATATATTAAAAAGCTCTTTTTTTGGAGTTTGTCTTATATATTAATGTTGGAAATTTGTGTTTTTTTTAAAGAAAGTAGGGATTTTGTTAACCCTTACCTTCCAAAAACCTTAAGTCTCACTTTAATCGAACTCATTCCAAAATCATATGAGCTTATCCCCATGGGCCAATAGAAATTACGGACCACCAATTTCACTAGACTTCAACCAACAACTCATTCTTGGCAAGCGCTACCCTTAAATGGTAATCTTTGATGGTTTTCATTACATATGTATAATAACTTTTTTTATAGAAACATGGACTAGAGAAGGAATGGTCACAACTGATCTTAATGGTTAAGCACTGTAGAGGTCATCTCCTACTTTTCTTATCACTATCAAGTTAGTCATGGTGTTGATGTAAATTTTGACCATTCCTTCTCCATTTGTTTAATTTGTGGAAAGAAAAGACACACTGCTATCAAATGCTATAATTAATTCAACTCGGACATTCTCACATATGAGGACAAGCATACCTATGGCTTTGTCTTTTGATCCTTGAGGTATGTTTCAACATCTATAAGTTCCATACTCAAGCAATCAAGCAATTGCATGATTCATAAAGTAGATGACATCTCTCATATTTTCACAGTTTCCATCTCTAGAAATTGTTTGTTGTTTGTCGAGGGTTGTTGATTTAAATGTAGTTTATCATTACCATGTGTTAATCCTACGTCTATCAACCTACCTTTAAATTTTTATTCCTCAGTTTGTTATTTTTTAACTTATTTCAGCCTAGTTTGATTGCTTAATAATAATAACTATATAACATTGAGTCTGGTGTTGCTTTGCATTTTAAGTTTAATGTTACTGTTAGCCTGGCTCTTAATATTTGAAGATATAAAGAATATTTGTATGTTTTAAATGATTTAATAAGTTGAACTTTGGCCTAAGAAGTAAAGTATTAATGTTTGAAAAGACCTATTATGTTTTGATACATTGCAGGAGCGCATGATGTCACTTTTGTTCATACGCGCGCTGTCATAATGAGGAATTGTGAGCATATTTAATTTGGGCACATTCTCAATAATGATTGCAAATCAAAACTTGGGAAATGGCTTTATACTTTCAAATGAATGGTTTTTATGATAGATGAATGGTTAATTTTGGATTTAATGCTACCGTCTTTCAAATTATTAAAGCTCTGATATTTGTTAAATTCTGAATGGATGTAAGTTCGTGGTTTTATGTCAAAGATTTTGCACCTTCTTTCGTATGAGTACTCCACCTTGGCTCCAGTTTCATTATCAAAGTTTAAGGTTCTTTAAAAAAGCGGGTATTCAACACTTTCATTACACAGAACCTGCATTGAAAACCGATAAAATGAATAACCCAGCGGACCAAGTGGGAACTTGTTGCGATTCGAACCCGAGAACATGGATTGGGTAAAGAAATTTCCACATTGTGTGGACAGATTGAAGAATGCAGGGTGGTTTGCTATGTGTGAGGGGATTCGAGACCACAACGTTCAGGTGACTGAACATTTCGCCTTAAATTTCGAAGGTTCAATGGTATATTTTAATGGGTTCGAGTTTCAAGTAACTATAGAATCAATTGCGGAGTCAATTGATGTATTACCAAAAAGGTAAAGATGGTTTAAGAAGCATCTAGTCAATGCAGATTATAATCAATTTCTTTTGCCTCAACATAGAAACCCTGACTGGAGCAAGGGGATTCAAAGAAGTTGTTTGCTAGAAGAATGGCATGACATCCTAGAGATTGTTCAGGGCTATGTGAAATACAGTATTTTTATATCATATGTGGTTTGAAGGTATCAAAAGGTTAAACCTACTTTACTACTTTTTTAAGAGTCTGACCAAAATAGAAACTATGGTTCAGAACCATCCTGAACACACTAGTCATAGCATTTTCCATCATGGGATAGTAAAATTGCTGGTGGCTGAAGAAGTAAAGAAATATGGGAGATCATGGTCACATTTTATATTTTGGTA
The DNA here is from genome assembly GCA_001517045.1 of Pseudotsuga menziesii. Classification (NCBI taxonomy): domain Eukaryota; kingdom Viridiplantae; phylum Streptophyta; class Pinopsida; order Pinales; family Pinaceae; genus Pseudotsuga; species Pseudotsuga menziesii. Next base: position 156,893 of record LPNX010055173.1, read on the forward strand.
TGGTTTTAAGCCTGAACAAAAAGCACCAGAAAATGATGCACATGAAGTTATTCTGGAGTATGGGGAACGAGCCAATCCTGAACCAAAACCTATTGAAGAAGAGATAGTTGTGGAGATTCCTGGTAAATTTGATGAACAAAGGGTTTTCTAAGAAGACAATCTACCAAAAAACACTCAAGGTCAACAAAACCCAACTTCTCATGGACATGTTGAAAATATTGATCAAAGAGAGGAAGCTGAAAAAGAATCGTCATCCAAAGAGTTTGGACAAGGTGCTCTTGAAATGTTACCCCCTTAGCTTGAAAAACCCAACTCTTGTATGTTGAAGCCTGAAAATATAAAGAGGAGACCTAAACTCGTACTATCAATCAGCTGAAACTAAAGATGAAAGCTCTTCTAAATCCTAAAATCAGAAAGAATGAAGTAGTTGGTGTCGAAGATTCATAGATAATGAAGGTGCTGGTCGGTCAAGAAAATTAGAAGAAGTGTTTCACAAAATTGACTAGGGACTCGAAAAGATTCCAGATCTAATAAAGGAAGATCAAGTAATCAAAGAAGGCTTGGAAAATGATAGATAGATCAGAAGAGGAAACGGTTTTATGGTCTTTAGATCTTAAAAATAAAGTGAAGTGTGCAGATGAACAAGAAATTGGAGAAAGACAGGTTGTTTTGGTTGAAATCAATAATCCTGAAGAAGATATAGTTCATCAAGCTCCAGAAAAAGAATTAGAAATAGAAAAACAAAGGAAGGAGTTAAATTAATACAATGCACAATATGAACATGTAAATGAATTTAATGACAAGCTAACATAGGATAATAAAATGTTGAAGAAGGATCTCCAGGAATTGAATGCAAGCTATACATAATTGGTTAAGTGGCTGATGTGGCAGTTAAAGGAAGAAAAGTTGTTCAGCAAAATAACGATGAACTCGTCAAGAAGAACGCGGAGCTTGAGGGCAGGCTGCGTGTAATGCAAAAAGAATGTTCACGCCTACAGAAGAAAGCACAAGCTCTGAAAGAATTAGCTGTGTTGGCTGAAGCAGCACGACAGGTTTGAAGCTGATTGGTTTAATCTCCTTTCATTTTTCCAGATCAATAGAGGATCGAAGCTTACAATTTAAAGTTATATCAGGAAAGAAACAAGTGTTATGAATTATAGCTGGCAATTACTATCTGGTCTAAATTTTGATAAATCCTCTGCTATGTAGTAGTTGCTAGGTTTGTTTATATTACAATGTAAGTCATTGTTACCAGAAACGGGGTTTCCTTTAAAAAAACGGGTTAGAAAGGGATCGGGACTGAAAACGACGCCGTTTCTTGATTAAACAACAAAATTTTCGTTTTTTCTAGTTTTGCAGTTTCTTGATTAAACTTTGAAACTTTTGAGAGTGAGGTTTTAGCCATTCTTAAACTTTGAATGAATGTTTTATGATTTTTTTTTTTGTGATTCTTTTTTTAATCATGGTAGGACTAATTATTTCATACTGATGTTATTTTTGTGAATGCTCTTACAGGAATTGAACAATTCAGGAGTTAGAATGTGTTTTTAAACATAGTAAAAATAGTTTTTTTTTAAATGCTGCAAGTGATTAGATTGTTTGTCTCTTTAACATCATTATAAATGTAAAACTTAGTTTATTTTATCATATTATCTCTGTGTTGAATCAACATCTTTTTATTGATAAAGTATGATGTTTTTCAGATGTCCTAAAATCGGCCTTTTATACCATAAACAACCTTTCAAATCTGAGGTGCCTAAGCTGGGTGGAGGTCTGATCACTTGTGTATTGCGGTCTTAATAATCGGGATAACCAGTTCTTCCCATTTATGAATTGATGTATAGATAATCGGGATAACCAGTTCTTCCCATTTATGAAGAGATGTATAGACGCGGTAGCCATGTTTGAAGTAATTAATTGGGTGTATTATTATTATATTATAGTATATGTTGTCCAAAGTTATCAATTCTTTTTCTGGGGAATTGGGGGTGAAAGGGCTTGTTTGTTGTGTTATGTTTGCCATGCATGGCCACGTTCTCTACCAATGGTTAGAGTGCTTGGATACTTTTACTCCCTACCGTTAGTGAATGCTGTGTGTAATGGTTAATGATAATAAGCTTATTGCAAGTTATTTAATATAACTGTAGCAAGCAAGAAGCTTGATATGCTATGCTATGCTATGCTTACTTACCACTATCACCTACTACCAACCTAGAGGGCAAGTTATTGTTAGCCGTGTCGTGTGTACTCAGCTTGAACAGTTCCCTCTATGCGTTTCTCTTTCCATCTGCATTGCAGAACGACCTCACCTCTATTGCATAAATTTTTACTATGTATAGGCCACCTGTCGCTCGAGTCTGACATCCAGCTCTAATATGTTCACTGTCAATCTACCAGTTTGAGAACTACGTGCCCGTTCTCTCTTGGGCCTCTCTGGATTCTGAACGGTCCTCTTGGGCGTTACACGTAGTTCTCTCTTGGGCCTCTCTGGATTCTGAACGGTCCTCTTGGGCGTTACTTTTTATTTTTACCTTCCAACGGCTCCCTCTAGTTTGTGTTCTGAAATGGCATGGCATGGCATGGCATGCTCTCTCTTCGCTATGTTTACATATTCGTGCGTGTAATCATTCCATGAATGGCTCTTCCTATTTAGCTCGCCTACAGTCGGATTAAGCCTGCCAACTGCCAATTCCCTGAATAATATGACTGCGATATTATCATAACATGAGTGTTCTTTTATTTTCACAATGGAATTTTGCGCTATAACATTTTTGCTTTGGGGTTTAAACAATGGCAAAACCCTTTGTTTTGTTTCATGGCTTTCAATTGATTTTCAAAATCATGGGCGGATAAGATAAAAGGGAAGAGGATATTTTGTTGGAATGATTTCCTTCAAGAGGGGACAAAATCCTTGGGTTAAGAGCATTTTGAATATTATATTTTTTTCAGATAATGTTAAGGTGAAACTAAAAGGATATTTTTCAGATAATGTTAAGGTCAAACTAAAAGGATAGGGGTATTGATGGGAAGGAATAAAGGATAAACTGAACGAAAAGGGGCTTGGGAAAACCAATTGTTTCGATTTTCTTTAAAAATGGGATAAGGTGAAGCATTTTATATATATGTTTTATAATTTGTTTTCTTCTCAACAAAGTGAAAGGGTATAGGGATTTGGGGAAGTGAGATGGATAGATTTTCTTTAAAAATGGGATAAGGTGAAGCATTTTATATATTTTTTATAATTTGTTTTCTTAAAAAAGAAAGTGAAGGGTATAAGGATTTGGGGAAGTGAGATGGATAGGTAAAAGGGAACAACAAAGTGAAAGGTATAGGGATTTGGGAAAGTAAGATGGATAGGTAAAATGGAATAAGAATATGAGATAAACTATTTTATGTTTTGACTTTTGGGATGGGACATGGATAAATAAGGTAAAAAATGAATGAAAAGGGATTTGGTAAATTAAATAATGGTGATGAGAGATATGGAATAGGCATTTTAGTAAGGGAGTATTAGCCAAATAAATTGACATTTTGGATATATATGATGGCAATAAGAAGCGATCACAATTAATGAATTAACAAGTGATAATTTTTTGAGAAATTACAATGTTATGGTGCAAAGGAAACGAATTAACAAGTGATAATTTTTTGAGAAATTACAATGTTATGGTGCAAAGGACACCAACTTGCTGAAACTTTGACATGTTGTCAAGGGGTCATATGACAATGAGAATAGTGAAATAAGGTACATATTTGACAAGTGCATTGAACTAGACATGACAACATCAATAGAATCTTCTTGCTAAACAAATTAATTGGTTTGTCTCTGGCATCATGTTTTGGAACTTTGGAACATGTCGATGTTGAGCATCAACATCTAGCTCGACAAACATACGATGAAACACAACAACCAAGGACGAATCGACTAGACTGAATAGCATGACCAAGATGTAGCCATGAAGCAAGTACACTCATTCAATTTCGTCCTCGAAAAGGGTAGGGAGAGAAATAAGTGAGGCTAGCATTCTACAAATGGGAGAAGCAGAAGGAGGAAAGAAGTGTTGGGAATCTCGAACAGAAAGCAATAACAGTTCAACATACCCTAGGTTGATCACCAAAAACCTCCCAATACTTCATGCCCCTTCATGTCACATTATTTCTTGTATTAAAAAAAATTATCATCATCATGCAAGAGTTTAACAACAAAACAATCTCGGAAAAAGGCATAGTGACAAATTGTACTTTAAGACATCAAATTCCATTTGGGCATACTACAAAAGTAAATGACGGAATGGAGTTAGTCAAAGCAAATGAGAGCGGTAAACTATGAAATGAAGACATCTAAACTAATGCAATGAAAGAAAAATAAATACATTAAAATAAGACTAAGCTTAAAGTTTATAAGACTTAACTAAGAAACATTTGGTCTATAATATCAAGGGCATATGAGCATATTTAAAGAGGGGAAACTCTATTTACACAAAAAAATGTTGAAACCTTGGTTTGAGCTGCAAGTTATCTTCTAGGTCTTATTAGACCCTTACCTCATACCACTAATACTAATAATTTTATTTTATCTCTTATATAAATTGTGGCCTTTACACAATATTAACATGAAATAGCCTAAAGAGTTAGGATCATAAATTTAAAATATTGCATTACAAAAGTATGAGATTATAAGCAAAACAACTCATTTATATATGATTTTATTTATTTAACATTTAAATCTTTGTTTAAGCACACAACAAATTTTGAGTTTGAATGACTTACCATGACTATGCATTGCAAGTTTTGATATAGTTGTACTATGTCACTAGCAAGGTTATCAAAAATCATTTTCCATTGTTTGAAGGAGGTCGCTTCTTAATTGGTGTATTTAGATAGGGCGTTTTCCTTTTCCTTTTCACGAACTGAAGTCGCAAATTCATTAAATATATTAGAAATATGCCATGACAGTTGTCATATCATTGTAATGATCTCATCTTGATAGTTAGTAAGGTTAGGAAAATAAAGAAATGAAGGTAATGTTGGATTCATCTACTATCAAAGCATATCTTGTTTAAAAAACATGTTGTTATTTACTATCAAAGCATATCTTGTTTAAAAACACGTTGTTATTTGTCTATTGGCCTCATTGTGTAATGTATACAAGGCATAAAGTCACTAGTACAAGTGATCAATTTTGCCACGGCAAAACGTGGCAATATCCACTGAAATCGTGGATATTGCCACATCTAAGTGTTTTTTTTTCTGTGGAAACAATTCCGTCGCAATAGAGACAACCCCTAATTTGCGTTGCAAGAGCGAAAATGTTCTATATTTCGTTAGATGTCTAAGCCGTCACTATATCCACGCCTGGCCGTCTCTGTATCCACGCCTGGCCGTCGTTGTATCCACACTCTGTATAAGGTTTTTTTTTTTAAATGCAAACCCAGGAATAAGACGTCGCTATAGCCACGCCTTGCTGTCTCTGTATCCACGCCTGGCCGTCGCTATATCCACGCTTTGTATAAGTTTTTTTTTAAAAAAATGCAAACCCCAGGAATAGCGACGGGGATTATATACCTGCGACGGGCAGACTATACCTGCTCTCAATTCCCCTCACCCTTTAAATTATTTTGTTTACATAGAAAACATATAAAAAAATAAACATATAAACATTGAAACATCAAATCACATAAACATATAAACATCGAAACACAAGAAAGTAATCCATACAAACAACGTTTCATGTTAACATCGATATAAAATACAAATCATGATATTTTACAATTTTTTCTTCGTGTGACTTTGTTTTTTTCGATTCAAAAAACCAACAAGTGGCATCTCAAATTCATCATTTTGCAATGTATCTGCTGAGCCCTGTCCTTCTGTGGTTTGTGTAATTTGTGTGCCCTCATGTACCATACTCCTGGTACGTCGCTGAACAGGGCATGGAGGCCGCTGCGAACGGGAAAGAACTGCAACAACAAAAGGACCATTTTTCTTAGGTTGAAAATTGATTCAAACCACTATTTCATTGTTTCGATAAACATTAAAATATCGCCTTTTACCTGTTTGTCTATCTGTGAAGGTCGGTGTTCCGACTGCTTCAGTCGTTTGTTCCTCTTCCAGTTCATCCTCGTGAGCTACATGCTCTTCCATTTAAAGAATGAAATATGTAAGTATACATAAAAAAATAAATATCTATAATCAAAATACATATATATATTTCTAAAACTCACTACCTGAATCCCTAGCCTGCTCCACATTATCATCCAACAGGTCCTCCCCAATATGAACTGGCACCCTTCCAGTACCGCTGGATTCACTACTCCGGTTGCACTGTTGTTGCCAAACAAACATAAAAATATAGTTATTGGTATATAGTGGGAAAATATGAAGCAAGAATATTTCAAATGTCCTTATTCATTCTATTTACCTGCATTCCCACAATTGGGATGATTGGAGTCTGCCCCAAGCTTTTTCTATGCTCAACCACACTTTCAAAACCATACTTGAAACCAATCTTGAGGTATTCCTCGGTGGCAGCATCTGCGAACGTACTTCCCTGCAATATTGCAAAGAGAAGTTTATTATTAGAGAGGACGCAGCATATTATGTGCTAGTCTAAAAGGACTCGAGAACTCAAAGTTCAATACTGTTCAATATGCTTAAAAACAATGAAAACTATTCTAAGAAAACTATGAATTTAATAGGAGGCACAAATCTCAAACCCCAACACTTGGTAAGATTTTCAAAATTTATAAAAAGGAATATTGCAAATTCTTACGATTCAGTGCCTTAGTTTTCTGTAGCCACCCTGGCCCAGTTTATGCTGGCCAACCTTATCCATTCTTGCCTTGGTTGCCTTGGAGGTGTCAGGCAACCTGTTTATGAAATTTATGACATATGTTAAATGTATTATTTGTTGCTTGACACAAAGCATAAAATAAAATTGAGCATATCGCAATAGTATAATTATACGTCATGTACCTTGCTTTATCAGTCCGTGGTTGTTTTCCTTGATTTCTTAACAAAATAAATTTGGCATCAGCCATAAGTGCCTTCCACTCTTGCTCCGGTACCATGGGAGGGCGTTCATGCTTGGGGTTATCTGCCAGTTTTCCCTCATATTGGGCCCTGGTATATTTCAAACCATCTCCAGCTAACTTTAAAACCACTTTCTTGTTGAAAGTGTCACCGAACAAGTAAATCATGTGTCTAATCAATTCATCTTTTAAATTGTTGTTTTGTTTTTGCCACCCTGTGCGAATGTTGGGCCCAAACAGCTCCAATGCTTTGTCATTTAAGTGTCTGTAGAAGACATTATTGCCTGCATAAACATTTACAGCTTAATTTACAATATTTTCAGAATATGTCCATTTCAATTTAATGAAAAACATTGATGAAAACAATTAAAAAATACCTGCCATCTTTTGTATTTTCATAGGAACACATGCTTCATCGACTAGAAACATCACATCTAGTGATCCGGTGCTTTTGACTCGTGCTGCTCCAGGAAAAGTTTCCTAGCCATCTACAGTAGGTTCATCTCTAGCGTCATGTGGAGTCCCAGGTGGCTCCATCTCATCATCATGCTCCATGTCATGATCATGCTCCATCTCATCATCATTGGCTTCGAAGAAATCCTCAAAAAGCCTCATTGGTACCTTGCTTTGACGAGCTTTTTTATGCAATGGATGGTCATTGCTACCAATACCTGTCTTTGCAGGTTCTCTAGCCTGGGGTTCCAAATATTCCTACATACGGAAAATATCGAGTTGATAAGAACATTTGCAATAATAGAAAACATATCATCAAATATGAAATCATGTTAAAGCTTATAAAAATTGTAATCGATGACACTTACTGCATAACCCTTTATTTTTTGTTGTAGCTCCACCATCATTGCCTTGTCATCATCTGTCTTGGGCCATTTGCAAGCAAATGCCAGTAAATCCTTGTTTTCCCTTTTGAGGGCCAAATAGACCGTTTTCATTGGGTCTAGGGAGGTGAAAATTTCTTCCTCACTTACATTGTCATCCACATCTAGTGCACTGAACTAAAAGCATGAAACAATAAAATCAAGGAAATTAATTGTAACATCATTCAAAAATTGTTCACCTGTAAAATAATTGTTGTAGTATCAATAAAACTTACCAGATGCGGCGTAGTGGCTGGTGACTTCCCACAGTCACCCCGTGCTTGCTGAGGCTCCACGGGTGACTTCCCACGGTCACCCCGTACCTGGTGATACACTGCAGGTGACTTCCCACGGTCACCCCGTACCTGCTGAGACATCGCGGGTGACCTTCCACAGTCACCCCGTACCTGCTGGGGCTCCGTGGGTGACTTCCCACTGTCACCCTGTACATGCTGCGCCGACACCGCGGGTGACCTTCCACGGCTGTGACCCTGGCACAATAAATCAATCAATAAAATCTATGTACATAATTGTGGACAGAAAAAACTAAAATATTTAACAATTACCTATGGAGGCAGTATAGCGTGTGACCTTCCACGGTCACCATGTATCCTGGTAGTCGCGGGTGCGCCGTGAGCACTGCCGTCACCCTAACACAATAAATCAATTAGTACAATTTGTGCAAATAATTGTACCATAAACAAAAATGAGGTTTTGCAAAAATTTCACCATAAACAAAAAATATAATATGCATGTTACTATATCGATTGTAGTCATCAAAACATTTACTTATTCTGGTCGAATTAAGTTACTATATTTAATAATTACCTCATGAGACGGTTTGGCTTGTGACCTTCCACGGTCACCATGTATTGTGCTAGCAGAATTTGACCTTCCGCTGCCGTCACCCTGACACGATAAATCAATTAGTAAGTTTTCCAAATAATTGTACCATAAACAAAAATGAGATATTGCAAAAAATTTACCATAAAGAAAATGTATAAAGAGAACCTAAAAACAAACTATGATAAAGAGAACCTATGAAATCTAATCAATTCGGATGGAATCCTATTTGTAAATTCTGAAAAGAATTAATGAGCTTTTCTCAAATTAACCCATGCATGTTTGATTAACTAGAGGACAGTTGTTACAGCCAAAGGAAAACATGCAAGTGTGGTTATGTACTAAGAAAAATAAGTTGTAATAAATCCCAAATGCCACCATGAACTTCCCTTGGATATTACCCTAAAAGCATGCTTGAAAATGATGTATAGCAGCTAAGTCAACTTCCACTGACCCTAAAATGAACAAAAGTTCATTTACTAACTGTTACACTATGTTATCTATCATCAAGACAAATGGCTTTTCATTCTTCAAATGCATTTGAAAAAATCAAAATGGCAGAGAATATTTTTTCTACCCTCAGCAATGTTAGTTGTCCTCCAGTGGAACTTAACAGCACACAATTGGTTTGCTGGTCTTTGCTAATTACCCCTTTATTGGGTGTATAACATGCCACCCCTACTCAAAATGCTTTAGCCAGAATGCATGGTTGAAATGACCATCTGTGGAAATGATCTTTCCTGGATGTGCCAAGAGGCTTTGGACACAAGGCCACACTGGGGAGCAAGTAAATGCAGATCTTATTATCTTGATATCTAAAGGAACATGAAAGGAAACTGAGTGGTCAGCAGCCTATTACTTTTCTTAATGTGGCTACTTGAATCAAACATACAACTGCCCAAAGTGTTCGACCTGAGAAAATAGGGTTTCTCAAAGGCCATTTCATCCTCAATAATTTTATTACTCCTAGGCAAGTCTTGACTAGGCAAAGGAATCCTAGTCAAAAGTTTGTTATCTAAGGTTGATTTTCACAAGGCATAAAACAAAATTTAGTGGGATTCCATCATCAATATGCTCTAATGGCTGGATTCTTGAAGTTTTCTTCACTGAAGTAGTCACAACCATTTCTTCAAATGCCTCTACTAGTTTGTGTCAATGGACAGCTATCAGCAACATCTCTGCTTCATCATTCCCATCAGATGGGAGTTATCATCATCCAAGATCACTTGACTGCTCCAAAACAATTCATTAACTGAATTCTTCTTCATCGCAGTTGTGTTTGACTGAGGAAAATTCGTGGATAGGTTTTTATTCTTTATCTCTTCCCTAGTGTGGCAGCTCCAAGCCTGCTAGGCTTCTTCCTTCACAGCACATAGTAGCTCACGGTGGAGGGTAGTCTCAGTGGTGAGGAGCAGTAGCATCAGAGCTGCTACAGCTCACGGTCAAGGCTTGTTACAGCAGCAACAGCTCTCGGTGGTGAGAGCAGAGCTCATGGTGGGGGCTATCTATAGCAGTAGCAGCTCACGGTGGTGGGACCAGAGCTCACTGTGTGGAGTCTGAGGTAGTAGCAGCAGGCTGCCAAGGTAGAAGCAGCCCACGAAGGCAGCAGCAAGCTGCCAGCAGCCTTCACTAAGGTGGCAGCAGGTACAGGGAGGTGCAGTCCACATGGCAACAATAATTTGGTCTTAAAGGAGGAATAGCCTTTCCATGTATCTTCAACGCCCAACCCATCAGCCTTCATTATCCTATATGGTCCATCTCTTATTTAGACATGCCTTCATTATCCTATATGGTCCATCTCTTATTGAACGGTAACTTGCATCAAAAGTTTGTACATTCACCACTAGTGGAAGCAACTTTATGGAACAACATTGGTACTTCTGCTACACTTGCAATCTGACTGTTTCTAAAGGGTGTTGTTCTATTTGTGCCAGGGTGTGCCACAGGGGTCACAGGGTTGTTTACTCTCATTTAAGCCGTTTCTTTTGTGATTGTGGAGCAGGAGGGGTAAGAGGGACAAGCTACCTCTGCTTTCTAAGCTTTCTAGAAAAGGGAATAATGTTTCACTAATGTATACATCTCTCTATAGAGTCAAACTTTAAATTTAAAAAAGTAACACTTCATCTGGCTAATACAAGGATACTCAAATACCATCTTGTCACTTCCAGAATCAAAGCTTCAATGATAAAAGGTTAACCACAATAATTACCTGGAAAAGAGGAATAGAAGCATTTGTCCTTTTATCTTGGGGATTCTTCATATAATGGGACTCATCAACAATGACAATCTGTAGAAAATATAACTAAGCAGAAACCAAAGGAGTTACATACGTATATCACATTTGCAATGCATAAAGAGAATTGGCATATGCATAATCCAACTGAGTTTTACATGCTGCTAGCTTAAAACACTTCAAAATTATTATTTTGCATAAGAAATATTTCGATCTCACTAATTGAACATCATCAAATGTTAAAGCTTACTTAATGGTTCATAAGTTATAACTAATGTAATCTATAATAATAAAAGGTTTGACTTCTTTAGAAATCAAATAGGGTTTTACATAAACATGTTGCAACCAAAACATGAACTAGAAAGAGCAATCTTGGAGGAATTTGAGTTTATGGGTACACTGTTGAAAGTGAATACAAAAATACATAGGAATATGTGAACTATTATAAATTGAGTCATTCAATACAACAAATGAAATCCCCTTATATTTCATTCATAGAGTGGTTGTACGACCTATTTTACCAGCAATGGTAAATACCACATCCTCGAACCAATGAAATGTAAATGTACAGGAAGACATCATACCAACATGTAGATGGTACTACAGCTAAGAAAATGCTGTGTTACAATCTCTTACCTCTCTAAAATTCTAAATAAGGGGGAGGTGACCACTTGAAAGTATACATGAAGATATAAGATATGCTAATATTTATATACTCGATAATAGCATATCTCAAATTGTTACAAATTAGTTCCTCCCAAGACATTATATTAGAAGATAAAATACTAATTAGAATAGATAGCAATAGTAAATAATAAATATCACATCCATGAACAAATCAAAATGATAATACCAAAACAAAATAGAAAATCAGATATAATAAAAGCCATATATCCAACTACTCCAACTACTTTATACTTGAAATGAAGCAACTACACAAAAACACTGACCAATATTCTTGTACAATTCCCCTTGGACAAATCATCAAGAAGATTGAATTTGAGTCTTTCCCCAATTATTTCGACATTTTACACTCCAATCATAACCAGAGAGATTCACCTCAATACACACCAAGACAGTCATTTTAAAGGCACAACAGAGAGATTCACCTCAATACAGACCAAGACAGTCATTTAAAGGCACCGCAGAACACGAGAACTAAGATGGAGAGTCTTCCCGTATGTGTATAGATAGAAAGATACATGGATGGATGGGTATAAATGTTATGTATGTATAAGCTACAGTAAAACATAAGCATCCAACCAAATATGACTA
>LPNX010055173.1:169601-221522 GCA_001517045.1 Pseudotsuga menziesii
TTGATCTCAAACATGGAAATAAATGCTATCCCAAACTCAATTTGTCTATTCTGAAATGAAAGTTGATCCAAAAATAATTTAATAAACCTTCATCTTTTTGGATCCAACTCTTAGTACACCACGTTACATATATAAGCATGCTTTAACCTTCATTTTCACAAAGCATGATTTAACCTGTTACATGAACTTGTTATGAGGCGTGCCTTATCCATTGAACTTGAAGAACACCTAGTAAATCAAGTTCTGAAGGCAGAGAATATTTTTTCTACCCTCAGCAATGTAAGTTGTCCTCCAGTGCAACTTAACAGCACACAATTGGTTTGCTGGTCTTTGCTAATTTCAAGACTGATGTTGAATCTTCGGCACATGATTCTCCACTCTACAACCTTCCCACCCTGGTTGATGTTCAGTTGGCATATCTTTCCCTTTTATATTTATCATTTGAAGTTGGATGCCGTTTGACAGTTTGTTAACAACTTTGCTTCATCTGCAGTTTATTGGGATCAATTTTTATCATCACAGGTCTTTTTACCGTATTGTGGGGCAAAGCAAAAGAAAACAACCTAGACAGAGATGGATCCATCAACAAGAGCGATATTAAGCAATCCTTATTACAAGATGAAACCTCTCATAGACCCCAGGGTGTCTAATATGGGAGCAAATTTCCCTTCACAAGATGGAATCAACTCTTTCCATACAGAAAGTCATGGTTTTGATGGATATAATTCATGTTGAGTAACTCAAAATTAGGCAGAAACCCTCTGGAAGCATTGTTCCAATGGAGACACAACTTGGATTTTGATGTAGGGTCTCCTTCTTCTTGTAGTTTGTGTAAACGATTTAAACTCTGTGTTCTAATTTCTAACTAGACTGGGATTCAATCATGAACAGATATCTAAATGCATATCATCAGCAGTTTTATTGCTTCATCCAGAACTGAATATTCATGGCTATACTGGAAACCACAAGATTAAATAATTCATCTCTACACTATTAACCAACAAACCTCCAACGATTTGGTAAAAATAATGGCAAGAACAGATCCGTGTTAACAATGATTAAGGCATTCAACTTACAGATCGCATAGTTTATCCTCCACAAGGGTTGCTGAACAATTTAATTTGCAGATGAAATCGAAATGCTCAGACAGATTCAATGCCAGGGTTCCCCAATGCATGTCGACTCCACACGTTCTCTCAATCGCTCAACACCAGGTTAGATTGAGACATTTGCCACTCATTTCAATAGCATCAACATATGTCAAGCAGCTGTTTCTTCAATGTTGAGTTTGTTCAAAATGAAACCAGTCAGGGTAATGAACATGTCAAGTCAATATTCAACAGAAAATTAACTAGAAACAGAGCAATACAATTTGTGAATGCAGGTTTTCACAGTGGTTCTTCATTGAGATGTATGTTTCTGAATTTCTCTGTGTTGTGGATTAGCATACCAAATTTTTGAATGCAAGTTTTCACAGTGGTTCAATATTGAGATGTTTGTTTTTGGATTTCACTGTATTGTGGTTATCCCAAAACCCTAAATGACCTCAATCTCCAAAAAAGAAAAAATTGCGCGGTGCTCTGGTGTGGTAATAATCAAGCAGTCCTATAATCGCTTGCCTGTGATGGTCTAGAAGACAAAGGCTGACACTACTGGTGTAAACCATGCAAGCACTGAACATTTTCTGTGAATGAATGTGCTTGTCCCCATTCCCGTGCCACAACAGAAAGTGCAAAACAAATTCAGAATATCAACACCACAGGGGCAGATGATGATTCAATTGGGAAGCCATTTTCACATAAATAGAACAAACTGAGGAACTGAGAACCAACCTTGACATCGTAGAACTTGATGTAGAAGCGTGACTTGGGTACATTGACTTTGCTCTCCAGTGTGGCAGAAATGGCTGCGCTGAGCTTCTTGTTGGTATCAGACCCCAACCCTCCAATGGACACCAATTCCCCATACGATGTCGGTTCCTGAGTACCCCCAAATGAAATCGCTACCGACCCTTTCAGCTGCACCATCACATACTGCCAAAACATAATGTTAAATACATTAAACCCCCAATTAGCAATATTGACAAAAGGAGGGCTTGTATTTGGTATCCATCCATTATTTGTAGGTGTGACCATATGATTTAATTAAGAAATGATTGGACGTGGTTGCAATTTGTGTGGGGAAGGAAAAAGGGTAGCCTACACATTATGATCCCCTAAATATAAATTTCTAATTTGTACCAATTGTGCAAATTCATCAAAATATTTCTCAGTACTAGTGTATTCTGATTGTTTGTTTATACTTCCTCCATTCATATGGTTATTTTGTAGATTTCAGTATGTTTAGCATTGTAGTTTCTTTCTCTTTCCCTTATTTGAATCATCCTCGGTAGGATTTCTCGGTTTTCCTAGGTAATAAATCATTTGGTATTTTTTTGAGGTTCTTTGAAACATATGGCTATTGGTGCTTATATGACATTTACATTTTTTATGCTTAAGTAGAATTGGATATTTGGAGAGAAGTACCATGGTTGTTTCAATTGATTTACAAAACCACTACAATAAATGGTAAACGATCTATTTGTGTTCAACTACAATGTTATCCTTCATTTTTCATTTCTACTAGATGAATGCACTATGGAATACACTTAATGTGGTTTCATTTTATATCTTCTCCAATTGTCGAATTCTCCCCTTCAAGAACTTGTTGGATGGTTTTTGGTCTATTAACAAAGAATGCTTCTTTGGTGTCTTTTGGAAGTTGATTTAATGGTAATATCTAGTTGATTAGATGTTGGAGATATAAGAGTATACATTTTCTAATGTATGGTAGGCTACACTCAACATTTTGATGACCAAGGAAAGCTTGATATTTTCCTAGATTTGGTGTAGTAAGAACTCATGTTTTGTTTCATCACTTTGTATATCAGGTTAATATTTTGTCTATATTATATTTGAGATATTTGCAGTTCATAGTTTTAGAAACAAAAATTTGTGCACAATGGCTTCTACTTTCTTAAACACATAGAGATTCTTGGAATTGTAGCAGTATTTTCCCAAGTCTATTGTTCAAATCCACCTCTAAAAGTTAATTTAAAGTTTTTTCCTAGCCCCTCTTGTCTTCCCCATGATTATGAGCATTAGAGATTTAAATTCCATTCTTCTGTACTTGGTTGGATTTGGAAATGTCGCTAATTTGATGCACAATGGATCCAAATTAATGTACTAGTTTTCGTTAGTCAACATTTTCTTAATGTGATCCTCATATTTTCTAAAAATTTTGCTCATTTCATCTTTGCAGGACTAGTCTATGGGCTGAGTTCGACCTCAAGCAAATCTAAGTAAGTGTAATGAAGTTTGACAGGGGTATGAAACTTATGGTTTTGTTTCATTTCAAGATCCACCAATGTATGGTTATATGGAATACTTTGTTTTTGGATTGATGGAATCTAAGGTATTCTCTATTAATCCATTTAAGGTGGTCCCATAGAATCCCATATTGACAATGAATCATTGTAGGGTGGCACCTCATGAGAGTGTTCGTAAAATCAAGTGGCTCTTTCTAAATGAAACTAAACCTAAATAAATTAAGAGTTGCATAGAGAACACTCTAATATTATAACCACACTTGGAGATGTTCAATCAATGGAACATAATGCAACAAAAGAATGGGCACTGACTTCGAATTGTTTTTAGAAGGGATTCAACTATTGGAACAAGGTTAGACAAAAAGATAGCCTTTATGCTAGACACATATATTAATATTTAGATCAAACAAATGTTAGTTGGTTTTTTTCTACACTCGATCAAAATCAATGTAGAATTCCAGTGGGATATCATTCTATGAACATCAAAGAAATTCATAAAAATTTCTACAGAAATCCCTTTATTAAGAGAAACAACAAAGGAAGGTTATGAAAATACACTTAGGTAAGTAACCAATATGGAGAGACACTTCCACACTATACTGTTTTTCAAGACCATCAAATTTTCCACCCTAAAAGTTGACATGACCTTCCAAATTACCCATCAAATGAATGGCCAAGAACAACTAGTCACCAATATGTAGCAAGAGGCGAAAAGCATGGTAATGAATAAAATACATAAAGTCCACTCACTCAAGGCGTCGTCTCTTAAGCGACTCTTATGAGGCTATCCATCGCTTAAGCGATGCTTATGAGACTAGCCATCGCTTAAGCGACGCGTATGGCCACATTTTCAAAAAAAAAATTATCTTTGTGATTTTTGGTAGGTTTAAAAAAGAAATCCACGCGCCGTCGGATTTTTCCGTCGGATTTTGGATCGAAATGTAGTAGTGCATCTAGAAGATCAATGAGATGAGCCAATTCAATGTTCTGATTGTGAATATGGAATGTGATACATCCTACAAGTTATCTAGAATATCTAATTTAGGAGCTTTGATTTCCATGTCCAAATGCATTTTTATAGCCATGACGACGGTTGATAATTATTGAGAGTCCCTAGTTTGAGAAACATTCCAACATGAGCAACTTCATCGCAAGTCTTAGGGTTTCTAGGCTTCTAGGCCATAAAAATGCAACAAAGCTCCCAAAATTCACTAACGCCAAAGATAAAGAGGTCTAACCTAGACCACAAGTGTCAACTCTTAATAACACGCCCAAGACAAATAATGATTTTCAGTCAAGCAAGTTTGTATTTTCAATTTCTCCAATGGTATGCAAACAAGTATGTATATTTATTTAAATGTTGGTTAGACCACAAGTGTCAACTCTCTTGTTGGTAATTAGACCACACGTGTCAACTTACGAGCTCACGTGGTAGGATATTGGTCAACAAGTAAAGCTCAAGTATCACTTAGAATGTGGAAGGAAAATGGCCATGGAACTTGAGCTATAAATTTTAAACTCTACCCATGTAAAATGGATTTTTCCTTTTCACTCTTCTCATGAAAAATTTCACAGAGATGAATAAAAGGGAAGTTGATTGTGACTGACAAAGTGCATTTGATGTTATGTGATTATATTCTTCTAAAAATCTCTCATTAAATTTTAATATTAACCTCGAATTCAATTCCTTTACAATTTAAATTTATTTCTTGTTCATGGAACCTTGTAATGGTTCCCTCATCTCTGTAGATGTTGTGGAAATTGACTATGAATGAGGAATGCTCCACCCAAACTTAGGTGCAATATGTTCATAATCCTCTCAACACAGTTGCCACCTTGGAGCTGGGTCTATGAATCCATTGGGGAGATGCGTTAATTATCAGACTCCATAGGCTCATACATGAATAATACATACCAAACGAAATCCTTTTCTTCCCCAGACCATACCAAACAATATCAATAAATTAATTGATTTAATGATGGAATCCTTCTCCATGAGGAATGGAATGCCTTCTCCCAATGACTATATAAACTCTTTAGATATTTCCCTGAAAACCTTTTATAAAAAAAATCATTAATCATGATAAAATTAAAGAATTAATCCCCATAACCAAGGTCCTAGGAAAAAGTTAAGATTTAGAGAATATTTTTAGGGTCCAAGAAATGGTTAAGCTACAATGTCATGAAACCAACACTCTATTCTCCTCTCACACACCTTCCCCTCTCATGAATTTATAGTCCTCCATCTCTTCTCAATGTTCTCTCCCCATTTGTAGCTAGCTTCATATTTTATTACTAATTGTTTAGTTGCAATTACATATACTTGGCCCTCATCGATATCAAATTTACAATTATATTACAATATGGGGGCTTTAACATGAGTGTTACATTCTCCTACCCCTTAATTTCAATACCTTCCTTGATGTTAATTTATTTATGCATACATACCCCATGGTTTGTTGACTCTAGTTTCTTTTCCAAAGATTTTGATTTTCTTTAGTAGCCTATAGTGACACTCTGCCTTATATTAAGATAGATATGTATTTGGTATTATTTATTCATCAACATCCATTGTATTTTTTGAGATCTTTAGAATTCCATATGTCTCTTTATTATGGAAATGCCTTCAAGGTACTTTCCAAGGGAAATTGCTTGGCTTTAAATGGCTTTAAATTAAAATACCCATTTAAATCCAGGTGAATGTTTAAAGCCCATTTAATCATTCTGGAGAAATTTCCAAGGAAAATTGCCTGGTGAATATTCTAGGCATAGGAATGCAATGAGAGATATAATATAGATTGCAGTGTTTTACCTTTATAGCATCAACTGTAGAAGAAAATATTGATAGTATTTGGGGTTTTACAATTTACTCATCTTATTTATTTTTTTGTCTATTTTAAATTTTTCCTATTTAAATTTTCCTTTTTGTCAAGAATTAGGTAGGAAAAGAAGATGGCTACTACAGATATATAACAAGGAACATGGAAAAATGAGTAAAGGTTTTTCAAATGATTGAGATGCAATATAAAAGAATTATAAGGTAGGATCTATGATAGTTGTGATCATGACATTAGATACACATTAGATCAACAACAAAAACCATGGACATTGAGATTCATATAAAAAATCAATGGTCGAATAACCCAGACAAACCAAGTATATAACCAGCGGTCATATAACCAAGTATATAACTTGACCGTTGTAAAAAGTCAACAAAATACGGTGCCGTCGCTATAGAGACGGTCAGGCATGGATACAGAGACGTTCAAGAGTTTAGGCGTGGATACAGCGACGTCTAAGAGTCCAGGCGTGGATACAGCGACAGCTAGGCGTGGATACAGCGACGCCTCGTTCCTGTTACATTGGATTTTACACCAAAAAGTAAGAAACGTGGAAAACCTCCGTGGAAAAATCCGCGCTTTTGTACTAGTGAATGGTGCTAGATCCATGGAAGAGAATATGCCATACATGAAAAAGGTTGGTGGTTTGATTCCTCTACTCCCTATCAACATAAATCAATGGCTAAAAAAATGACTAGTTAGCAAATCAATGACTAAATAAACGACCAATTAACAACAATCAATAACTAAATAAATGACTAATTAATAACAATTAATAACTAAATGTACTACCAAACAACGATAATTAATGACCAAATAGTGACAATTAATGAGCAAATAAATAGTGACGATTATTGACCAAATAAATAAACACCTAGCAACAAATAATGACTAAATAAATGACCAAATAACAACAATTAATGACCAAATATATGATCAACACATGAATTAATTCAAACAATTTATGACCAAGAGATCAATTACCAATTTGGTTAGGTGATAAGCGATGGCTAATTTATGACCAATTGTCTCGTGACCAAATTTAGTCATTTATCACCCATTTTAAGTCATTTTTTGCCACTTATCACCCTTTTTATATTAGTGTAATGATCATTTGGATGTATTTTGTCACTAGACTAGTACTTATTTTTAATGTTCAAAACTAATGTAGTCTAATTTACTTGCATTCTATCTAAACTTAGGGGTCATGGTATTTGGAAGATTATAACATGTCATTGACAAACTAATTGAACTATGTAGGGATTGAATCTAATCAACGACCACACGACGATGTCATGTCTTAGGTTTCAATATTAACTAGGAGTTCTAATGGTTTTGAAAGGGATGCAAGAATTTTATGAAGTTTGGATACAAATATAAGAGAAGAATTCGGGAACCCATGTCCTAATAGAAAAATCAGAGAATATGTTAGTAACATAGTTAAGTAAAATTTTAAGGTAAAATCAATCATTACACAAACTCGAATTCTACATGGATTGATAAAACATACAAAATTAAAACATGCAACAAATTTGTTGGGTTTTCAATATGCTAAACATAAAAAGAAATAGTAGAATATATCAAAAATGTATCAAAAGTATTTTTTAAATGTACAGCCTCAGGAGTGACTATTCTCCATGAGACTTGTGTTGTATCAAGTCTGAAATTTATGTTGTATTAGGTTCAGAAACCTCTCCTTAGCACTTGTGTTGTATCAAGTTTGAAAATTATGTTGTATTAAGTTCATCAACTTATTTTGTATTAAGTTAAGAGCTTTTGTTGTATCAAGCTAAGATGTTGAGGTCATGAGATATGATTGTACTATGATCTTATGTTGTATTAAGATCAAGAACTTATGTTGTAGTAAGTTCAATAGTCTTGTGTTTACATATCAAGACCGCAAGCTTGTGTTGTATCAAGTATGTACTTGTGTCATATCAAGTCAAATGATTCTCATAGATGGTACCATGTGAGATGGTTCTCCTTAACCGGAGATTGGTCTTGTGTTGTATCAAGACCGGCCTTCTATCAAGGCCATAAGACTTGTGTTTTATCAATTCATGAGTATCTATTATGTGATGTATGGCTAATCATGACTTCCGTGTGCTATAAGTCTCCTTTAGGGATTAGCTACCCCTAGAGTGATTTGCTTTAGCATATGACTATATGACACGGGGTAATACATATGACCATAGGTTTGGAAGCAATATTTTGAGTATGATATGATAAATATGATTAATTAATTAAACACTCATGGACCATGCATAATTAATTAATGATAAATAATATGATCACAAAGATAGAGTAAATTTGAATTGCCTATGCCAGACCTCCAGTGAACTCGAATTGCAAAGACATCGGCTAAGTCTAAGTTGTGGAAAACAGGTTTTCAGTTAATTAAGGAATATTCTAGTGATTTATGCAAAGTGATTTTCAAATATGACAAAGATGGTGAAGCACTAAATACATTCAGTTATGTTCAGTTACATTTAGTTACTATGCAGTTCATTTCAGTTATGTTCAGTTACATTCAATTCCGTTCAGTTTAGTTCAATCAGTTAACAACGTAGTTAGAGGCATTTAACACCAATGAATTAATGGGGGGCACAAATCTTCAGTGCGGGAGGTAATTACAAGGTGACAACTTTGCACCAAGTGAAGGAAGGAACATTAGGTAATGTTTGAGGAGTGCACATAGTGTTCACAGTCATGCAACCATTTTCTACCTCTCATTGTATGACAAAATAAGCTTGTTATTAAAGTGTTATGCATTTGGAAAGGCTAAGACAATAATTATGAGTAACTATATCCTCTAGTGATGCTTAGATAGCCATTACCAAGCAATATGCAAGTGTTGTAAAATAAGTCTCTGTCATTATCGATCATACTCAAATATTGTTCGATGGGTTTTTCATCCTCCGGATAAATTTTGGATGCAAATATAAGAGAAGAATTTGGGAACCCATGTCCTAATCAAACAATCATAGAATGTGTTAGTAACATAGTTAAGTAAACTTTTAAGGTAAAATCAATGATTACACAAACTTAAATCCTACATGGATTGATAAAACATACAAAAAAAATTGGTGGGTTTTCAATATGCTAAACAAGAAAGACATAGTAGAATATATATATAAAAAATGTACCAAAAAAATTTGTTAAATGCACAACATCATGAGTCATTCTCCATGAGACGTGTTTTGTATCAAGTCCAGCACTTATGTTGTATTAACTTCAGAAACCTCTCCATGAGACTTCTGTTGTATCAAGTCTAGAACTTGTGTTGTATTAATTTCATCAACTTATTTTGTATTAAGTTAAGAACTTGTGTTGTATCAAGCCAAGATGTTGAGGTCATGAGAGAAGCTTGTACTATGATCTTATGTTGTATTAATATCAAGAACTTATGTTGTAGCAAGTTCAATATTCTTGTGTTTTATCAAGACTGCATACTTATGCTTTATCATGTTTGGACTTGTGTCATATCAAGTCAAATGGTTCTTATAGAAGATACCCTATGAGATGGTTCTCCTTAACTAGAGATGGTATTGTCTTGTATCAAGCCTGTAGGACTTGTGTTTTATCAATTCATGAGTATCTACCATGTGATGTATGGCTATTCATGGTATATAGGTGTTATAAGTCTCCTTTAGGGATTAGCTACCCCTAGAGTGATTTACTTTATAATATGACTATATGACTTGGGGTAACACATATGATCGTAGGTTGGGAAACAATGTTCTTAGTATGATATGAGATTAATTAATTAAACACTCATGGACTATGCGGAATCAATTAATGATAAATCAAATGAGCACTTTGTTACAGTAAATTTGAATTTTAAAGACATCAGCTAAGTCTAAGTTGTGGAAAACAAGTTTTCAGTTAATTAAGGAATCTACTAGTGATTTATGCAAAGTGGTTGTCAAATATGACATAGATGGTTAAGAACTTAGTTAGAGGATGTTAACACCAATGAATTAATGGAAGGCGCAAATTTTCAGTGTGGGAGGTAATTACTAGGTGACAACTTGGCACTAAGTCAAGGAGGTCACATTAGGTAATGTGTGAGGAGTGCACACAGTGTTCACAGACATGAAACCATTCTCTACCTCTCATTGTATGATTGACCATGCATGTTATTAAAGTGTTATGCACTTGGCAAGGATGAGACAATAATTGTGAGTAACTCTATTCTCTAGTGATGCTTAGATATCCATTATCAAGCAATCTACGAGTGTTGTTCTCTGCCATTATCAATCATACTCAAATATGGTTTGTTGGGTTTTTCATCCTCTGAATTTGGAGGTTTTTCCCAAGGTACATCATGTTTCTGATGGTTTGATTGATTTGTGTGTTTGAATTGTTGATGAGATCTACATGTACTGAATTTGTTTATCAAAAAGTTTCAAAGTTAAATTATCTTCATATTTTCTCAAACATTAACATGGTATCATAGAAAGGGCATGAAAGAGCTTACTTTTGTGAAAAAATTCTAAACCTAGGAAGATATTGAAGCATTGAGCAAATCTTGAAGCAATGGCATCAATATTCATTCCATCGAAAGATCAACTTGAAGGCACAACAAACTTCAACATGTGGAAGGAGAGAGTGATCAACATTCTTGAAGAGCATGATCTTGATTCCTTTGTGACCACTGTGATAGAAGACTCGCCTAATTAATGCAGAAGGGAACCCCAAATCTCCATATCCCAACTACTTTCCCCAAAATATAGTTTTCTCTACATTTAGAAAACCTCTAAATTTGGCTTCTCGACCAAATATTTCTTCTGCGTGTCGGAATCAGTTTCAACCAACTCGGTCCACAACTCCTTTTTCGAAAACTCTTTATCCGCAAACTTGGATTTCCGCAATATTTCCTCCATAATATCAGTCTTTCCACAACTTAATCTTTCTGCAATTGAGTTTCCGCAACAACTAATCCGCAAGCTCCTTTCCTTCTACAATTTCCTTTCAGCAAGAACCTTTTCGGAAGATTCTTTTTGCAATTGCGGATTGCAAATTGTGGGTTTGAAATTCCCAATTTTCCAAAAATTGACTTCCACAATCATGTGACCACAATAGTCATTTCTGCAATTGTATTGTGGATTGCAGATTATGGATACACCTTCCCACTTTTCCCAAAAATGGGCTTCCGCAATTTTCCTCCCTCGAGTATCTTTTTCCGCAATTCCTGAGAACCTTGAATCTCTTGCAGAATGTATCTTGGTCATTGATATATTATCAAGTGTGGAACTTCATTTTACTTTGCGGATCGCTTATCTCCTGTGCATGTTCACCTCGTGATTTCTTTCCCTATCGTTAATCCATCTTTTCTCCTTTAATATGGATCGTCCAATCTCTGTCAAATGAATTGAATGTACTCTTTGCAATCTTGCGTTGATTGATAAGAAGATATATCAATCAAATCGATCTACCTTCTTCCGGACTTGATCTTCTTCGATGGATATTCCCATAACTTCTATAGGTTCATTATTCATGCAACTCTGTAAATTTGCTCATACAAGGGTTTACACAAGAACATATCAGTTACTCAAGCAACCATACATAGGGATCGCTTAGATGTCTTCTGTAACTTGAAAAGCCCTAATTTACAAAACACAGAATACACAGATCTATTAATCATTAACAGAGATGATCAAACATTCAATTCATATATTCATACATTTAGAAAGAACTGCATTTACATAGAAATATGCCAAAATAGGTTTTTCTTTACTCAATATAAGGAATCTGTACATTCACAGTTATCTTAGAACCTACTTTCTACTCCTCTTAGGTCTGGTACAACCATAACCAGCTATCTTTCCTTGGCTTGATTTCTCCTTGATTGGCCACCTTCTTAGCCATATTTTCATTGTTTGGATACCTTTTTATCAGATTTACATTCTTTGGCTACCCCATAGCCAGATTTACATTGTTTGGCTACCTTACTATTGCCTCGAAGGCTTATAGAATATATACAATAGGATTCATGAACCAATTCGGGTTCAGATCCTCAATACACTCAACAATCCTCTAACTAATTCTAATTGAGGAAAAATCTTAAGCCTATCATATGACTTTCTGACATTAGATGAGGGATTTGTTACATGAATCACACTTTGACTCTATCATTCATTCATTCACCTAGTGACTCACCTAAATGACTCATCACCTATTTAGAATCACATTTAAACATAGGTTTATTTACAATACAATAGTTCAATAACTATTAATTTAGGAAATGAGGACCCCTTCTAGGTTTGATCCAAACATTGGACTTTTACTTGGATGGAGAGCAGGATGCTCCTGCATCACTACTAAAAATGAAGGAAGAAAAAATTGCAAGAAGAATCAAGAAAAGGAAAAGAGGATCATATATTAATCCGTGAAGGACAAACTCATGTTTATGATCACACCATTGAATACGACAAAGGAGTGTTTTGACAAAATCACAAATATATATGAGAAGAATTCCCCTACTCAAAAGAGGGATTTGAAGAAAATGTTGTGCAACATGAAGATGGGGAAGGATAAGACCGTACCATCATTCTTCACAAAGATTTCACAAGTGAAAGATCAACTAGTAATCATCAGTGTGGAGACAAATGAGGATGACCTTCTTCAAACTACCATCAATGGACTCCCTTCCTCATGGGAGAATTTCTTAGTAGAAATAAATGGGAGAGTGTTGGAATATATTAAACCCACTCATAACTTAGGATAAAATAATTAATCATTATTTGATTAATTATTCACCCACTAGCTTAATTAGTTGGCATCCACTTGCACCTTAAAGTCAATATATGCCATCTATATCCCAGGAATTCTTTATTTTTTATTCTGGGTTGATCTTGACCACCTTTTGACCATCCAAAATTAGTATACAACACTTTACAGCATATTTTGCTTTATTATGCTTTTCCTGCTTTTCTATGGATAAGGTAAAGCTAGTCAAACTAGGAAACTGGGTCCTTTTGTTGCCAACCCATCCTTCATTATTTTTTCTCCATTTTCTAGGATTAGCATGTTTTCCATCTCCCTTGACAACTTACTCATTCTTTCGCCAATTTGTGAGGTCCTTGATAGATTTGGGAAGTGCTTTAACCACCTATCGTTTTCTATATTTTGGTAAGTCAACCTTTTTGAGCTTTATGAGTTGTCTCCATACAACTCAATTTTCCTATGATGGATGTACTATTTATGTACAATATTATTCATCATTATTCAATGGAAGGATACACACCAATATCCATCTCTATATTCATGTGATTCAATCTCTTTTCTTTTCTCTATTTTTCCTATGTATGCTTGTGAGAATTCTTAGTAGCAAGATCTATTTTATGTGCTTCTTCTTAGCATCATTCCTCATAGATTTTATCTATTATTTCTACATGGTATCAGAGTAGCAAGGTTGATCAATTTCTATAGATTTGAGGAGCGCATCCAGTCTCCTATCCCTCTCTGAAGAAGAGCTTGTCTAGCTTACAATATTTTCTCATAATTTTGTTTTTGCAGGTTGCAAAGAGTATCTCCTAGAGCATATCAACAACTTCTATATGGATCCAAAATTTACTCTACTATCTGATTTCAATTATGATTATTGGAATCCCAAGATGAGTGCATACTTGAAGAGGCAGTGTCTCTTTGATGTCTCCATTGGTGCATTGAGCAAACACTAGTACAAAATGAGGAATTAGCTACTACGTGACTAAAAATTCTAGTCACCACAGGTTTTTTAAGTGATTTACTACTAAATATGAGCAATTTTGATTGACCCAACTATAAATGACTAAAATTAATGACTAATTTAGTCACCAGTTAACAAACATGACTAGATAATAAATGACAGAGTTAAAAATGACTAACATAAACGACTAATTTAGTCACGGCATAAAAAATGACTAACTAGAAGAATATGAACTAGTCATTTATGTTAGTTTTTTTTATTGTCACTCCAACAATGAAAAATTGCAATTTTGGTGACGAAGTATTACAATTTACTAAATTTGACACTACATATAGATTCTCTCTAGATCCATCTAAGGTGTTAAAATTTAGTAAACTGCAAATTTGTAGATGGATTTGTGTCACAAAGGGATTTTGATGAATTAATCCTAATTAACATAACCCATACGTTAATTTGTGCAGGATAAGTACAAGAACATGCTAACCATATTGCTTATACGTTCAATATCCCTGGCCATTTGTGTACCTTATAAGATTAATAAAGTGAGATCTAGACCATCCAAGTTAGACCTAATACTATAGTATATAATGCTTATTTTGGGGAGGCTATAGATATGTTTGACAGCATATCTATACAAGACTAATCAATTAATATCGATGATAGACATAAATAGAAAACCACTACTACATTGGATCACGTCTAGACATCTATGGAGGTAAATATCGCTTGCAAGGTACATTTGCTTAGAAAACTCTATCTACAAATCCACAAAATATATTAATATATTACATACTATATAGTTACAAAACTTACAATATATAAATTATAAACCATATATATAACACAAAACAACATAAAAATAAACAAAATAGTCCCAACACACATATATTGTAAAACATACATATAAAATAAAAGTTATAATACAATATAAAATAAAAAAAATCTATATAATATATCATATACAATAACCGTAATACAATCATAATGCAACCCTATGTAAACTAATATAATGATCATTGGAATATGACCATAATACCTCCAGCTATGGGTTAAAATCGATGCCTGAATGCCCTTTTTTCCATTTTTTATCAGTTAAATACAAGTCCATGTGGAAAAAACATGTAAACCGTGAAGTTTGTTTAATTTTGGAAGTCGTGCATTTGATGACCACCCTTAATCATTGCCAGTATTGAAATTATATATATATAGTCTACAGTTTGGTATATGGAGTGACTAGACTACTTCGGATTGGTGACTCGATAGGCTGACTTTCTAAGTTATTGTGGCTAGATGAGAAGTTGTTTGATTTTAATTAATACATGGGTGGTAGTTAATAAATTTTTTAATGTTTAAAATTGTATTTGGTAGATGATTTTATTATGCAAACTCTAGATCCATCCATTCCAATATTCCATATTCATCGTAAGTAGTGATCAAATTTGAAGGGTGGGTCTTAATTTCAATTGGAAGGGTATTTATTCTTGGAGCCCTTCAAATATGAAGGGAAATATACATAATTGTACTTCAATTGACAAGTATAAATTAACTAAACCCTTTCACCCAAAAAAATGCAAAAAAAAATATTGTTCTTTCAATTTTTTACAATGTTTAACAATTGAGCACCCCTTAATATTTACATGAAAAATGATATATTTTCAATAAAAATTATTTTGAACACATTAAATTGTAATATGTGTATCATTAATTTTATAGGTCAATAATATAACAACTATTCTATTGTATTTTTTCAAGTTGGAGCACACTGGAATTATACAAAAAAGCTACCTAGACTATGTCATAACCATATTGGGGCACCTACATGCAATCCAAGCTTGAGAGATGTAAAAATGATATGGATTGGGCACCTAAGAAAAAATAATACAAAATTATGAAAATATTTAAAAAAATTTCCTACATACCAAGAAACTTAGCAACATACCAAGCAAGTTAGCAAATCTAGCATAACCGGGGTTAGGCCATCAAATATTTATGTTCAACACTTGTCGTGAAAGCATACATGTATGGGATGTAGGGGAAATGGAATCAAGACTAAGTCGATTGAATCCTTGCAACTCACTGCATGTATGAGTCTCAACAATCCTCCTTTTAAATTGAACTAAAATAGCAAAAGAAGTTTATTAATGGTCGAGATTTGAGAAAGTTCTAGGTGTGAGTAATTAAGAGCTCGAGGCTCTAAAATTAGTTGTGTTTTGTACCAATCCATGATTAAGTGAATAGACAATCATGGGTAGGAATTTAAGTTATTTAATGCAAACAATTAATGTGTATACCTCTATGTCAAAACCGTTTTCCATGCTTAAGCAAGCCACTACCCTCTTTATTGTCTTACCAAAAGGCATGACAATGAGGAAGAAGACCTAAAATTATGAACTTCACCTTCAAAGAATGCTTTGCAATCACATTGGTAAGGAATGATAAGAAGAGCACAACAATCCAACATGTCAAAATCTCAGTTGATAGTGTTAATTAAAGACATATATGGTAAATTTTAATATGATACTTACTTATAGTTGTATCTTACTCTTTGTGTCTTGACTCTTGACAAGTTTAATATTTTATGGTTGTCTCTACACCTTGATCCATTTCGTATTATAAGGTGAGGATGTGCATATCTAATAATCCTTAGTTATGACTATGAGATGAGTATTTAAAGGGAAGAGGATGTAAACACAAGTAGTTTTTATATGTATTTTGGTGGCGTTCAGGACAAATGTTGTGAGAAGCCACAATGTTTGGAAGGATGGAGGGAGATTACATCACGATCATGCCACCCATCAAATTGAAGACTATTCTTGAGCCAACAATTGTTTTTTTAATTTTATTAATAACCATTGTTTCTCCATATCTTGTTCCCAATGACACCTCTCTATAGCAATGCATAAATCGACCTCTGCACAGTTTGTGATCCTAGCTACATGCCATTATTTGTATTTGCATGACATCGAGTGTTGTTTATAATTGTCGTGAGTCCATGATATTCATGTAATAATTGTCGCGAGTCACGAGTCCAATGCTTGTATAAACAATCATCTCCTTACTCGTAAATGAGGTCAAGGACTCATCAATGCTTTTGCTTGGAAAAAGCGTTCAGTCTTTTAGGACTCTGGTAAGTTGCTGGTTGCTTTCCCAACTTTCAAAAAAATAAAAATTCAGGCACAACTACATAATAAGAGTAGAATAAATACTGTAGAACACATAATACACTGCTTCCCGATAACTCCCACTCATAACAGGAGTAAGCTATCTACCCGACCATTTGCACCGAAGCCCGCTTGACTCCGTTCGGTAATAGATTTCTCCATTAACTTTCTGTGACAGTGAGAAAAAGAACAACAGCTGCTTCTTTTCTTGCATTTTCATTGCAGATCAATTCTACAACAAACTATTATTACACTCCGGTATAATGCAATAATGAAGTATACTAATTTACCAAATCAAATTGAATCTATAGACTGAACTCACCTAATATGAAATTGTGTTCTAAAAACTTGTAATTTGAAATTCAAGTGTTATGGATTTGATAACGCCAATGTTCTGTGTGTATGCTAGTTTAAAAATTTAACCTTCGTGATTATGAAGGATAAAGAATCCGAGGTTTAAACCTGGATCGAGTTCCATAAAACAAACAAAGGAGTTGATTAATTGTTACAAGGAAGTTGGTAAAACGTTCCAAGTTCCAAGTTTTAAATCTTTCCAGTTATTTTTATGGAGTTTACTAAAATTATACAGTTTTAAACATACATTTGCAATTTTTATAAAAATTCCAATCAAAACTTACAATTTTAAACTTGCACTTAAAAAACAAGAATTTTCATGGCTAAATTTATGGATGGATGAATTTGAGAGCGCACTTGGTGTGAAAGTAGGTGTTGGAATTGGTTGTTCTTGGTCTCACTAAAAGGTAACGAAGTAAGCTATCACCTGAAGGTGACGGCGTCAGATGGACCTTGGTGCAAATGGTCGGGTAGATAACTTACTCCCTCATAATAGACCTAAACCTACATGAATAAACTCAGCACAGCAGAGCAGAATAGCATAGCCTAGGCTTTGTGTGTAGATTCGTAAGTCCTCTTCCTCCTCATAGGACTCGTAGGACTGAGAATAAAGATGGGAAGATGGAGTTTGGAGAACCTTAGCAGGATGGCTGTGAGTGGGATGAAAAAGTGGAAAGTTGGGAACAAAGACTCTGGAAAACCCTGGAAAGATGGTGTTGGGAATGCTAAGAGAGTGAGAACCTTGCAAGAATGTTGCTGTGATAATGCTAAGAAGAGTAAGAACCCTGCAATTTCTTGCAATAAAGAGCAAGAGGTAACACGCTGGTTGACGAACCCTCAACAATGATTTTCTTGCCGGACAACTTGCAAGGTTGGTAAATTATGGAAATTCACCTATTTTATGCTTGATTATATAACTAATTATCCCATTGGAATGAAATTGGTTGGACCTTTCCATAGAATATAATCCCATCCTAAATCCCATACAGGTGATCCAATCGCCCCTAAACCTTATATCTGCCTTTACGGAAGTTGCACCATCTGAACCAACCCCATAATTGAAATCCCTCTTTTTGCGAATAGGGTCAAACATATGTCAATAAACTTTGCATCAAGACCATGCATGCTTCTCCAAACTTGAATAACAATGCAAACACCACCATCTCTATCGCTTGCTCGCTCCACCATATTCAAATCCCCACCAATGGTCCATTTCATAGTTGGGAGTGAAGAAAATAAACATATCATCATTCGGGTTGGTGGCATAAATAGAGAAAAACCCAAATATGTTTAGTATAGTTAGTATTATTCCATTAGATTCAATTATATATTATATATATATTAGATTATTATCTATTAGTATAGTATATTATTTTTTAGTATTATTTATTAAATATGTAATAAGGAGTTATAAGTGTTTCTTTTCTTTCTAGTATGTATAGTTAGTATTTTATTATAATATATATTGTATAGTATAGTCTTATATTAGTATATATTGCTATGTAATGCTTGGTGTTTTATGACTGAATATATAACCAAAAGTTGTTTGAATGACTGAATCATCATGGATTCTTATAGTGTTTTTATGTGCTACATTACATAGGGAATAGTCTCCATGCATAATGAATCTCATCCATCGCGTAATCAATAACTAATCTGTGTTCTATCCACAACCCCAATAAATATTTCACACAACTAATCTTTGCATTCATGTAAATACTAAATATTGAGGCTATTGCGATGAACCTATCTTTTCGTTGTCTCCAGCTACTTTGTTTCCAAATCAAAATCACGACCGACATGCATCTAAGCAAAGGGAATACAATGGTAAAATATATAGGAACATTGATACAATAAGGGGAGGACTCCCTAACGATAGAAAGCTCCCAGTATAAATAAGCTGTGATACTGAGGACTGAAAAAACCCTGCAATCCTTATCCTTGGTATGATAAACATGAAGCATATCCTTCTTAGCATCTACAGAAGGTTCCTCCAAATCCTCCAGTAGAACGCCTCGTTTCCAATAACCAAACTCACTGGATAGTGTGTTTCAGAGCAGGTATTGAAGTCGTTTGTGTGTGAGTGTTCATGCTTGTGTTTGCTTGTTGTCATTTTACCTTTGGGGATAATTGATCACTTCACGGTGTTATTTTTGCTTATTGCAGTCCTCAAAGGATGCAGGGATAACATGTTTGTTGTTTTTGTTCCTCCTGTTCTTGAGGATGCAAGGAAAGTGTTTGATAATATTCCTGAATGAAATATGGTTTTGCTGAGAAATATGAATGTAGGGTATGCTATGAACAATGGTATTTTGGATCCCAGCAGCTCGGGATGTGGGTTAGATCAGGACTAACAGCTCTTGTATACAGAAAAGGCTTGTGTCTGTCTAACAGGTCTAGACAAAAGCATAATGTTGGTTAAATTATAATTTATATGAGTGTAGATGTGGAACACATTGGAAATTTTTCCTGGTACATGCATGATATCTGGCTTCTCCCTCTACAGGTACTCCTATCTTTAGTAATTCTATACAAGAATATTGACATGGCATCTATTGCAGGGCCGGTAGCCACAGTTGGAATCATGGTTGGCAATACCCCTTTCTCTAAACTACAAGATAAATATCAGGGTAAGATAATGGAGGCAAAGGATAGACGTATGAAGGATACCTCATAGATCTTAAAGACCATGAGGATACTGAAACTGCAAGCTTGGGAAACCTTATATCTACATAGGCTCCAAGAGCTGAGAAGGGTTGAACAAGGCTATCGATGAACATATTTGTATACCTCCTCTGTAGTCACTTTTCTCTTCTGGGCGGCACCAACCTTTGTGTCTACTATTACATTTGGTACCTGCTTGCTAATAAGGGTTCCATTGATAGTAGGTAAAGTGATTTTTTCCTGAATAACTTTCCAAATCCTTCAAGTGCCTATATATAATCTTCCTGAATGGGTTTTTATGATTTCTCAATGCAACGTGTTGTTAAACTGAATACCCACTTTTGTACAGGAAGAAGAGCTGTAATGCAATGCAATATAGAATCTACCTACGGATTCAACTGACCTAGTAGTTGAGATCAAACATGGAGAATTTTCACGGGATCCAACCTCCAGTTAAGAAAAGGCATGAAAGTTGCAATCTGTGGATCAGTTGGTTCTAGAAAGTCAAGCTTGTTGTCCAATAATCTGGGAGAAATACCCAAGCTATCAGGGATTGTGAAGGTCAATGGTACCATAGCTTATGTTCCACAGTCTCCACGGATTCAAAGCGGGGAAATTGAAGAGAAAATATTATTTGGTAACAAGATGAATAGAAACAAGTATGAAAATGTACTTGAAGTATGTGCTCTAAAGAAAGACATAGAATTGTTTTCTCATGGGGATCAGAAAGAGATTGGAGAAATAGGGATAAATTTGAGTAGCAGACAAAAGCAAAGAATACAACTTGCTCGTGTAATCTAATAGGATGCATATTTATATATTCTCGATAACCCTTTTAGTGTTGTTGATGCTCATACAGGAGCTCATCTCTTTAAAGTACTGCTCTCCATCTCCAATTAGAAGGATTGAATGCATTTGTAGAGTAGATTGTCAAAGTAAACTTTTATTTGAATGTATAGTCCAATGCCTCGCCATCAGCGTACAGAAGGTTACTCTACCAAACCCAACTAGATATTATCACTTCAAGACCAAGGGCAATTGGGATATATACCCTGGTTTGCTCTAAACAACCTACCAGAGGAGATCCATTACACTAGAGTCTTCATGTCTTCGTACATGAACAACGTACAGCCCGTCATCAATAATCACGTCAGCTACCCATTTCAATTGCAGTAGAAATAAACTAAGTTGGTATAGAATAATAAGTAGAACCAGCAGCGGATTTAGTTTACCAAATAATCTAACATGAGTTCCTTCTTGGAGTTCTGGGATCGAAGACAATGGTATATGTGACACATTAAGCAGAATTTTTATCTGCATCTGACCTTATACTGGTGAGCCCACTTTCTACACTTCCAAATTTGTAACCTGTATGTACATAATAGTTTACTCTTTGAATAGGAAATTGCTAGTGTCAAGTCATGAAAAAGTGTTAGGGATCTTTTGGGCTACTTTGCAGGTTATGCAAGATGGAGACATAGTTCAAGTTGGGAGGAATGAAGATATACTGGGTGGTGTGTATTTATTAAATCTAGTTGGTGCACACCAGCAAACTTTGAATGCAATTGATGCAACATAGATTTCAGCTAGGGGGATAGTGCCACAAACAGGAAATAGCAGAAGTAGATTCTGCAATACCATGGACTCTGAATCTGATAAACCATATCAAATGAGAATGCAGAGGAGCGAGTGACATGAATCAATGAATTTAGATTTGAACAGATTGTAAAGTAAGAAGAAAGAGAAACTGTGAAGGTCAAAATGAAAGTCTACTCTTCTTTTATAATTGCAGCATATAAAGGTTCCTTGGTTCCTATCATATTGGCAGCACACATACTATTCCATGTGCTGCAAATCAGTAGCAATTATTGGATGGCTTGGGATTCCCCTCCAACCCAATACTAGAAGTCCACAGTCAGCAGTAGAGTTCTCATTCTTGTGTACATATTACTTGCAATAGGGAGTTCCATATGTGTATTGATAAGAGGTCTTTGCTTCTAGAACCTGCACCAATTGAGATTGCACGAATACTTTTCACAACCATGCTTACATGCATCTTCCATGCACCAATGTCCTTCTTTGATTCAACCCCAATTGGACACATCTTGAATCGGGTCAGTACATGTTTGTATTCAACAAACTTGAAATTGTTTGATAAGCAAAAGATAACTTAGGAAAAAATAGTTTGTTTGTGATGCTTTTGTATTGCCCATTTAAACAACAATTGTGAATGCAAACTATAAAAATCAGCATCTATATAGAATTGCTATAGATTAGAGGTTTTAATATTTTTAGATTGATTCCACTTCAAGTCAATAATGGAGATTGGTAGTCTAATTGATGTGAAGAAATAGCATGTAAAACTGATATTTCCTGCTGAGTGAAATCGCCCTTCTCTATCCATAGGCATTAACAGATCAGAGTACTGTAGACATGGACATTCCTTACAGATTGGGAGGGTTATCATTTCCAGTAATTCAACTATTAGGAATTGTAACAATCATGTCTCAAATTGCTTGGCAGGTCTTCGTTGTTTTTATACTGGTCACTGCAATTTACCTCTAGTATCAAAGTAAGTAACTTTGCTCCATGAAGCGAGTTTCTTGATTGGAACTTCTTATTATGGTTGCTCCTATGAGAGACTCAGCAAAATGGTGTATGATGGGAGCTTTTCTAATTCCCACCGATCTAGATATCTCCCTAGCAGATGAAATGTAGTAATGCTGCCAAGCAGTACCTCATTAAAAATACCATGTAGTCATATGGAGTGGCTCTGTCTTCGCCTGAATTTTCTATCCAATCTTGTATTTCGTGCTTCTTTAACATTCCTAGTGAGCTTTCCAAATGGCACAATTGATCCAAGTAAGGACTATTCCTGGAAAGCTTAATCCACACCTAGTTGTTGCATATGCCAACGAGGGTATGGCGGTGTTCTCAAAAAGTTTCTCCTCCTTCATTGTGTGCAGGTATTGTTGGCTTGGCAGTAACATATGGATTGAATTTGAATATAGTACAGGCTTGGGGCATATGAAACCTATGCAACGTGGAAAACAAAATGATTTCTGTGGAGAGGATAATGCAGTATTCTAATATACCAAGTGGAGCACCATTGTTGATTGATTCTTCAAGGCTAAGTCACAATTGGCCATCAACAGGCACAATAGTGCTTAAGAACCTTGAGGTGGGTGCAACAAAACCAAACTGGATGATTTATTTGAAACCTTATGCTATTGAGAATTTAACTTTATCATGGGAATGTACGAGGAAAAGAAAAAAAGAATGACGGGAAAGAAAGAAATAATTAAGAGAGCCATTGTTTGTTCCATGGTTGGCCCATGAAGGAAGTTATTTTGGGTCATTGTTTGATCCTTGGTTGGGCATCAAGGTCTTTAAATCAAAGTGTAAACAACATTCTCTTATATCAGGTGGTCCGTCTTGTTAGTTTTTTGTCAACATGTACTTCAGAGCAGAATAATTAATGTTGTATAGGCTGAAACCTACATCATTAGATTTAAGATCCAATGGATGTATATATCAGCGTATATAACATTTATTACACTGTTGAGGAGTGCATTTGTTTTGTTAAAGGGTATGTAGGGTTGACACACCCTATAAGGGGGCATTCTGTGTTCTGTGGTTGGCCCATTATGGACAATAAATTGGGTCACTATTTGCTTCATAGTTGACGCATTAAAGTCGTTAAGTTGGGTTAGTTGATATATCCACAAAGAGTAAACAGTATCATGTCACATCATATGATTCATTTCTTAAAGAGGGAATCATTGTTTGTTCCAAGGTTGGTCTGTCTAGGTAGAGTCTACAATGGTATTTCTGTAATGACTTCCTAAGCAAGGATGGCCCCTATAATTGCACAAACTGTAGGAAGTTCTCTTGTCTTGGCATCAAGAACTCTTTCCAAGAGAATATCTTGTATTCAAGATTCAAATAACCTTTGATCTTACATAATTTATTTTATAGAAATGAAAATATTGGTCTTGAATCCCAATGTTTACACCTTCACAATCTACATAAAATTTCTTAGGACAGCTGGAAAGTGGATCAATCATGAATAAAGGCAGGCAGCACTATGAGTGTGAGAGGTGGGAAATAGATGTGAGTGTAGCTTGAGTTGAGTGTGAGAGGTGCCCTATTTTTTGTCTCATCTATAGTCCAATTACCCACTGTCTGATCTTGGTGAATAGACATTGATTTTGAAAACCAGTTTATTCCTAGAATCAAGTTAAAGCAAGAAGGTTAAGAATGACAACTTGACTACCAATCAGTGAAAAATTGT
Organism: Pseudotsuga menziesii; assembly: GCA_001517045.1. Lineage (NCBI taxonomy): Eukaryota > Viridiplantae > Streptophyta > Pinopsida > Pinales > Pinaceae > Pseudotsuga > Pseudotsuga menziesii. The sequence continues at coordinate 193,975 of LPNX010055173.1, forward strand.
AGATTAAGGAAAGGTTAAAAGGGTTATACCTAGATCCATAGTTGGACCAATATTAATATCGATTTCTAGAGTTTGCAATTCAGATGTGTTGAGGGTGACACATAGAATTTCCAATTGAAATAAAACTATCTTACTACCTAGAATCATTACGAGTTACTGGTCAGAGCACATAAATAAAGCATGGGTGGACAATGAAGTAATACACCAGTCGATGATAGAACATCTCACACTTCTATTAATAGAATTCCTTTGGTACGCAAGTTAAGATGGTCATACACACGAGAGAAAAAAAAGAGTAACAAGAGTCACCGTGATAGAGTATTGTGCATGTTAAAGCTATTAAAGCAATAAAGTAATACAAATGGGAAGTTGAGTGAGTCATTTCAGCCGTAGAACCCAAAAAACAAAAATAGTATAATGCATGATAGCTACTTTCCTTTCCATCTTGACAACCTTTTGTGATTCTATCCAGCATTTGTTTCCATAAATTCTTTTTGTTCTTTCCCTAGAAGAGGTGCTCTGTTGCATCCCAACAATTATGAAATTCTTTGTTTTTTACCATTATAATTGAAGAAATATATCTCATACTTTTTATCATTAATCCTTTCACTGGATGCTCTTTTATAGTATAAGACGATTTCCTTTATTTCATAGGCTTCATGATGGAGAGGTTTCTTGGCCAAACCTGGTATCATCTGCATTTTGTAGATGGGATATTGGTGGAGAAAGTGAGGACACTTTCAACTTGTGAAGCTCCCCTCTGTTTTAAGCATCCTCTAATGCTCTGCCATGATCCTTGGCTATAATGATAGAAAGATGGGGAGAATGGTCTCCTTGAAAGGTTGAGAATTATTCTAGAGGAATCATCTAAAATTCTTAATCGTTAAAACCTACGGTCATCACCTGGTAACATTTGTAAAATATGAACCAGGTGGGGCCTAATACAATTCCCTGTTTTCGTGCTGCTTTCAGGCCAGCTGGCCTGACTAAATGGCCACGATGGTTATACTGCCTTTAATTCAACCCTTGTGAGGGAAATCTGGCCACTTTTGTGAAATCTGAGCCCTGGTGGAGGCTAAGACAATCCCCTAATTTCACCAATCCAGTTAACCTCTTATGGCAGGTCTCCTTGATGAAGATCCCTTTGGGATTTAAATAATATAGCGGGAGCGCCATTGAACCATTGATCTTTATGGAAAATCTATGCGAGGAGAGTAACAAACTTTCATCCAAAGCCTCCAGTACATTGAGAAATTGAAATTTTGAAGCACCCTTTTGAGGGAAGTCCAATAACCCTATTATATACTTTGGTCCTATATTTCATGAAACTCCTAAATTGCCCATGTACTAGTACTGGAAACTTGTGGAAACTTGGAAACACCTCAAAAACTTCTCGGAAATCCCCAAGTGCCCATGAAGGGTGTGGTACTGATAGGAAGTTTAAAAATTCCTAACTTATAGTAAATGAAGATAGTTTAATCTCCATATCATTTCTAAACCTCCTACAAATTAACTTATCATTCTTATTTTATTGCAAGATAATGTGTTTGAAATTTTATATATATGGGGTTGTGTAACTGCATTTTTACACGTTCCTGTTTCTGAAACCAGTACATGTTTTGTGCAACTTAGCTTCGGCCATATCATTCCTTCCCTTTTCCTGGAAAGTAATGAATGAATAAGCTCTTTCCAGAATCTCCTTTCTTGAAGTCTTGTAGTGTTTCTAAAATGATTTTAGGTAGAATGTGTTTTATTTTATTGCCATCACCTCAGAAATCACCTTATAGACCGTTTTACAGAGGAAAATTGCAGGGTTTCTAAAATGATTTTAGGTAGAATGTGTTTTATTTTATGCCATCACCCCAGAAATCACCTTATAGACCATTTTATAGAGGAAAATTCACTTAAAAGGTAGCTAAGGAGTTAGCATTTTCTTATATTGGAGTTAGAAATAAAAAGGTATTATTAAGATCTTTGAAAACTCTCTTAGGACTTCTTGATTCTTCCACCACTTCGATCAGATCCTCCTTGATGATCTCATGATTTTTCTCGAAGAAATCAGTTAGGAAGCCATCATATCTAGGAACTTTGTCCTTCTTCATCAATAAATGAGCTAATTGAACTTCTGAAACTAAATCAAGAAGCAGGTTGTTTTCCTCTCTAACCAGCGAGGGAATACGAGACATGAGTGCAACTTGGTTTCTTCCTGATCAAATCTCTCAGTGGGGTATAATAAGACAGGAGTGCATATTTGTTTTCTTACTTATGAATTTCTTCTTCCTAAACCAGGACTTCAAATGGAATTCTGCTTGCCTTCTAATTTCCTCCTGATCGTCACAAAGTATCCCATCTGAGAGTAAAAGATGTTTATTTCTATTGTCTTGTCCTGAGAAGTTCCTACAACAACCCTTGCCTGTGAAGGTCCCACAACAACCCTTGATTCTGAATATCTGATTGGAACTCCATCCCCTTTGGGCCATTCCAAACATTTTTGTTCCTTTCACCTGGAGGAGGCCTAATCCATCATTCTTCTACTCTATCTTTCAAGTCAGGATGATAGATCCACAAGTAATTTTAAAAGAAAAAAATTGGGTGTTGAATCTACTCAAATTTCCAAACTAAATTGGCCATTGGTTAGACCTGAACTTAAACGAATTTTAGATTCAAGAATAAAGTTATCTGAGAAAATAACATGCACAACAATAATCAAAAGAGACACAAGTAACCTCCTTGAGTTGGTAACCACCCCTCTCACTCTTAGTAGTACATCACCAGGAGTTTCAGTTCCATTCCTTGTAGGCACATTATTATTTTAACGTAAATATCCCAAAAGTATTCTAAATTCCTAAGAGCCACTTCTCATTGCTTGTTAATTAAGATAAATTTTACAGGTTATAGAATATTAGTAAATATTATGTGAAACAATTATGTTAAGACATGTATAACTCCTCCTGACGAGCTCTCCTTCAGGTTGAGGCTACTTACATGGCCAAGGTTTGCTCTCTAAAGATTAATGTCTTGGATAGGCTATGATTTTTTTTTTGTCCACATTGTGTAGAGATCGGAACCATTAGCCATATTTTCTAGAGCTGCAAGTATGCTCAGGAGAGTTGGGACTTTGTATGGTGCAAATGGCATCAACTCCTCTATAGTAATATTTTTGGAAAGATGCTTTTCTAGTTGATGTTGACTCAACTCCATTGGCTCTTTGCACTTTAGGAGTGCCTAGCATTGTATTCGAGTTGTCACATTGTATATCTTGGGAAAGCTTCGTTGCGAAGTTTTTTTTTTTAGTGGTAGTGTTCTCATCCATAAGCATTCATGGATATTATCAGATTCTATATTGTTCCTATTAGAGTACTACATGACGACACAATTGGTCCCTCTTCTTCCACTTCAAGCATTGATACAAACATGTGACAATGCCAATCTCTTGTCCCAGTTTCCAGCTCTGGTCTTCATTTTTCCTTGAAATCAATTTGTACATGTATCTGTGTTTTATAGTTTAGAATTACCCCATCCCACTGTATTTATAATATTCATTTTATACACACTGTTTTAGCAACTTAGTATTTAGCTAATTTTTGTCCCTAGAGTTCTTCCTATCCTAGTTCATCTCTATTTGGCTGGATGTAATTTCAAGTCCGATTGACCTACTTTGGTCACTTGTGGACATTAATATAATTACTTTCTTTCTATTCTTTTAAAGCATATTTTTCACAAGCTAGACACACACTAATACTAGAAATTTAACCTTCAATACCATGTGAAAATGAGAACCAGACCTTGCATTGTCATTATTGCAAGATTGATTATAAATTTATATCCCTGAGAATTTACTTGTAAATAGTTTGGAATTAACATTATTGCAATTAATTCTAAGATAATACTGATTCAAATTTCTGTTGAGAGTTGACTGATTGACCTTGGGCGCCGAATTTGAGATTCTTCTCTGAAAACAACATGCTATATTTTCCTTTTACTCCAAGCAGTATGCATTTCTTATATTGTGCAATAGAGTCAGTATGGTTTCATTCAAATTTCCATTTTCTAGTCCTATTGGCTGACGTGTTCTAGACAGCACAATCACTATGTTTTCCAATCTCCTATTGTGATGCATTCATGCATATCTGAGAGTAACACTTACATAAAGTGAAATGCAGCAATTGGCAAGTTTCTGCATCTAATAGTTTTATGCTGCATGCCTGCCATTGTGCATTTAATGTATTTTTTTGTTTGACAATGCATCATATTACATATATGATTATATCTCATCATAAATTAAAATACATATACATGAAAGTTGTTGCATATCCAGGAAACAAGGAGCAGCCATACAATAATTCCACGTTCTACATTAGTAAGGAGAGCTAGCATTTCCTGTTTGGATTCAACTCGAAGAGTATCTATTTGTTTCCTATATGGATAATGATAGCCAAATCAGAAGTAAATGCAGAAATGTGTCTCAGGATGAGTAGAGTATTCACCTCATGAAAAGTTGTACAACAGTGTTATTTTTGTAAGAAGGATATGCCCATCAGTCTGATTGCATCCCACATACTCTTGTATGTTTATTGGATCATACATTTGTGCCCAAACAGAACCCCTTTTCAATGAAGAAGAGAGACAATGAGAACACTGTACCCAGCAACAATCTAGGATGAAAATGTTTGAGCATCTTTGCAATTTCACATTACATGCTCAATCCTTCCAAATAGGTCCATGAGAAACCAGGTGTAGCTCAAACAATAGTCTGGAAACATCTAAATTTTGGTAGTAAAAGTAGGTGAGTCAACAAGTTGATCTCATTTGAGATTGTATAACGGGGTATCTATAGAAATAAGTGAATTGCTATTGCTTATGATAGTAATTGGATTCATTTACAGAACGGAGAAATGGTAACTCAGAAAATAAGTGGAGTTGTTGTTGAACTTCAGTAGATAACATGTGCTCTTTTGTTAGAAAAGGCTACCTCGTTAGACCTTAAATTAATTTTTTGTTTTGGCTATGGAAAAGTTTCCCTTTCCATAGGTGAAATGATTTTTTGTTGTGAGAAAAAGCTCCATTGTCATACCTGAAATGATATTTTTTGGTGGAAAAAGGATACCTTGTCATACATGAAATGCAAGAAAATGTATCTGTGACAAAAGACTCCCATGTTGTAATTCCCATGTCAATTTTCTCTGATTCTTGATCATAGCTTTAGCTGATGCATGATAGGCTATAGTTTTATCTAAAATGTGGAAGGGTTGCTTTTTATTTGTGTGGAATTTAAATGTGCGAACTCTCTTTTTCCAGTGAAAAAGATTTTTTTTATGAATAGATAACAAAAATACATTCTGCAGAAGTGGCTTGTTTCTAAGCCTTTTCAAAATACTTCTTTTCAGCTCAAACAGTTTGTCCCATATGTGGTCCCAAAATCCCATGCACAGGTTTACAGCCATATCACCAAAACAATAAAGTCCTTGATCTGATAGAAACCAAAAATCTGTATATCCAGCAAGCCCTGTATATCTGGCTCCATAGTCTAAATGTAGACTTCTGCCCTGCTTACCCCTTTATTAGCCTCATAGTTTAGCAACAAATGAAAAGAAGAGTTGTTAGTACAAGTCTTTTCTGAATCAGATTGGAGAGTGACTTTTCTAAATTCTTGTTTGGTTTAGGTACCCTTCTGTAACAACAAAGTATATTTAGAAAGCTTGTCTGCCATTGAGTTGAAATATTGGTAAATGTGTCTAAAAAAGACTATTATTATGGTTTCAAAACATTTTTTGACCTCTTGAACTTGGTTCATGCAGGCATAGATTCTCGATGTTGGACAGATGATTAGCCCAATCTATGATAAACTTTGAATCTCCATAACCTTGAAATTGTTTAATTCCTCCATTCTCTGCTATTTTCCATAGTATGAATGTAGACTTATGCCCTGCTTTCCCCTTTACTAGCCTCATAGTGTATCAACAAATGAAAAGAAGAGTAAAAAAAAACAAAGCACCAGCTCCACAAATACTTGATACTCCTTTTCATGCTCTCTTGAAAAGACCTAGGCTTTTCTTTATCAATATAATGCATTAGTGAACAACTGGAAGGTTTTTCTTTTAGAATCCTTTTTCAGTCCATTACCTCTCTAATCCTGTGTGCTACCTAGGCAACTGTGAAGACCTGTTCCAGGAAGATCATCAAATTTATTGACATCCATATATCATATATAAGCAAAACATGGGAGCCTGAAAAGTTGCTACAGTTTTGTCACCAATCCAGTCCTAGAAAATCTACCAAGCTATGCCGATATATATCATCTTGATCTGTCCCCTGTAACCTGTGACACGTCAAGTCATACAGATCTGGAGAAGGTGCACAAGATGAACAAGTGATCCGCAAACTTAGCATTGCATTTGCATATGATACATCACCCTTGTCTGCACCAATATCTCATTTTCCCACTGGTAGTAATTTATTAGCTAGTACCAACCACATTAGTGTTTTTGTTTCTAAAGGGCTGAATAGATTCCAAACAACTGTTCTCCAGGATGCTCTCTCTTGCATGAGTTCCTCCACTTTGGTAGCATAACCTATTTTGACCCATGGAGCGCATTTCCTTGTTCCCTTGATCCTTGAACACTTTAAATTCTCGGATCCTTGATGATTAGGAAATTCAATGTAATCGTCTCATTCCTCTGGCTCAGCTTGTAAACTTAAGACTGTCTGCTGTTAGCCATCCTCAAGACTAGGCATTTCTTGCCAATTGCGATTCCACCTCTCTATGACAATATAGACCACTGAGCATGTAAAATATCTAGCAGAGCCTCTAAAATTTGAAATTTCCTTCAATCTTGATCCACGAGTCCTTTCCAATTCTAACTTTTCCTCAGTTCCCTCATTTATTTACCCACCAAGGGGAAAACTTTACCAAAGGCTTTCCTTGTAATGGAAGCATCATGTGAGTGTTTTTTTTAGGCCAATATTCCATGGATGCATCTCTTAAGTTTTTAGATTTCATAACTTGACCTCAGTGTCCATCATTATAAAGCAATCTCTAAAGGATTTTAGTTGCAAATTTTGAGCTGAAGTGTTTTATGTGTTTTAAACCCCATTACCAGCTTACTTAGAATTGGCTACCCTGTTCCATTTATAACTAGTGGAATTTATTGGCCCTCCCTCCTATGTGAAGGATGTTGAAACACTTCTTTCTGATTTGGTTAAGATTCCTTTTGGTCGCTGTGCTATAGACATCCAATACTCCTGTATGCTCTCTATAATAGATTAATGAAGGTTAATATACGAACCACAGGACAGTTATGGCCAAAATTTAAATGTCAATCATATGGTTTCGAGATGAAACCTAGGTATTTGACTTCTTGAAATAATTAATGGGAAATATGATTTTGGTCCGGTCTTTAAATTACTCTGCCAATCCACTTTACATTTCTGAAGACTTATTCATATTTATTACCATTCCTGTAGTCTTGCAATAGAGGTCCAGAATCCCCTTAAGCTTTTCCAGCTCCCTAACAGAACTATTTACTGAAAATCAATGTGTCGTCTACCAAAAGTAAATGGGTGATATGAACAAGTTTGTTGCTTTAATCCCCTATAATTATGTTCTAGCATTTAATTAATTTCAAAAGTTTTCTTTATTGGGATAAATTGTTTTAAAAAATATTTCACATTTAGATTTAATTTTTTTGATTTTCTATGTCCTATTTTTCTAGCAGCAAAACTCAGAAGTTCTATGATGTTACAAATCCTTCACAGCAACACTGGGGACTTTGTTTACCTCCACCAGTGGTAGAGGTTTCCTTGCTTGGATCAGCTTCTTCAAGTAAATTGAGCAAATTACTGGCTCATGTAAGTGACTTTAGGATTTTAGTATATTGTACTTCCGTCCAATTATCTTTAGCATTTGTTATTGATATCCGTGCAAACAGCTTTTTCTATGCTTCCATATTAGATTATTTAATAGCTTCTGATTCAGTCCTAAATAATCATTAGTATAGAAGCTAATGTGTATTCTCTTTAGACAGCTTATGTTTTACTTTAGTGGTTGTCTTCTAGATTCTTTATACATGGCTTCATTTTCATTTACTAATAATATATACCTGTTCATATTTCCATGTGAAACTAGAACACATGAGGTAATGCTGAGACTTCCCTTGCCAGTGGAGCTGCTGGAAGATCAATTGTATTGCTAGCTAGTGCATCTTGGTATGAAATCTGTTTCTTGTCATGGAATATTTGTTTAGTTTTCCAGCACCCCCCTAGATTGGTGCAGAGTAAAATTACACATTAAGTTTAGTGAACATAAGTTTCCATATGATTTAGGAGTTTGTGGTGGAATATTACACATCTTATTGAATATTGAGACATTAATGGTTGTTGCAGGGGCTCCCATGCTGCACAGGAAAAATCATTTAGTATGAGGATCCCAGTTGTTCAGGGATCCTCTTATCCTAAAACAAGTTCATCTCATTCACTTTCAATGTCTCCAACATTAAACCTCCCTGCCTTGGTGGTGGAAGCTGCGGCATCAGGGTTGATTTCTGATCATGGAAAGCTGTTGGTCAATAAGGGTGGGTAGTCATTAATGTTTATATCTAAAAAACATATTGATGCCAAACCTAATGCAATGAGTGGAACATATATAAAATTAAATTCACGTGTAAATACCGTTGAGGAAGCTTTCCATGGAAAGAATGCCAGTTTATTTGATCCTACTATGAAATGTAGGAGTCATGAAGGTTTTAAAAGTCTATTGAAGAATTCGTCCTCTGACACACACAAGGGTTCATCTGAGCTAGGTAGTGGGTACATTGAAATAGTAAGAAGTGAAAGAACAGATGCAGCTTCAGTGTCATCTGGTATTGTTTGGGTTGGACTTTCTAAAGATATCTTTCCAATCTTTGTCCCTCAAAGAAACTCTGTTGTTCAAAGAAACAGTGAAGTGAATGTTGTTGCTCTAAATAAAAGCAGTAGAATTATTTCAGGAAACCATGTTGAGAATTGTCTACAGAGGTCTCCATTTGATGATAGGTATCAAAAGAATTATGAAGAACACTTTGCAGAACCATATGGTGAAGGTTTCTCTAAAGCTATTTCTTCAGAAGCAGAGGTGCCTCCCTTTATGGAAAAAGTCCAATTTTCAGTGGATGATTATAGTTCTAAATATTGTTCTCTTCATCAAAAGTATGTAAATACTTGCACCCTTAATGGTGATGGTGGCAGCTTTGGAGTTACTGGTCATAAAGCAGAGGAAATATTAGTTTCAACTGCTGAAAAGACTAGTGCAGGTTCTATCCAAAATTGTGAAAATGAGCCTATGTTAGAGGAAAGATCAGTTTGAGAAGTTGGAAATACTAGTACAAGCTCTATCCAAAATTTTGAAAATGAGTCTATGTTAGATGCAACCGATAGAAGTACAAGTACTGGTTTTCAAATTCCCAAGAAAGTAGAAATTGCTAGAGATTCTAATGACGGTTCTGGAAAGCTAGAATGCTTGGAGAATCTGGTGTGTAATATCCTTCCAGAAGTTTATATGAATGGCTCAAATGTTGGAGAAAACAATATAATTTCAAACATATTATCTTTGAATTTTGATTCAGATGATAGTGTATTAAATAGTCCTCACAATTTAGCAAATTTTCTCTATGTTGAGACTGATAAATGCAATGGGCTATCAAAGGAAATATCAAGTTCATGGAAGTCTAAGAATAGCAAGCAGTCAAGATTTTTATTTGCAAGGTCAGAAGGTTCTATAGAAAGATCAAGCCATTATTCCACTCCCAATTTGGCATCATCTAGGCAATTTCAGAGGGAGTGAAATGGACAAGATGTTTTGGAAAGCACAAATGGACATGAACTATTGAATATTAATGGACTATCTAATAATGCTTCTAGCCCAAAGGTGCAAGGATTTCAGAGTACTTTAGAGGGAAGCACATTTTTGGTTCCTTCAGAGGCCAAGGGTGAGTTTTGTCTTCTTTTGTTGTTGGATATTAGTAATTTTCTTTTAATAATTGTGTTTTACCTCTTGCTAATATGGCATTTACATTGTTTGTTTCCTTTTACCCAACCATTTTAAGCCTTTGTATTTTTCCAAGTTTGTTATCTATGGATATAGACTTATTTTTATGGATCTAAATACAAGAGATAACCATTTTCAGATGATCCTATCTTTTAAGATCTAACACTACACAGGGGATATCCCTAAGTTGCATCGGGACATTACCAATGTCGTGTAGGATTGTCAGATATTCCTTGGCCATCTTGGGGACTTCTTAGCATCACTTTCCAAAATCGGTGCCTAAGAGAAAACAAATATAAGGCCTTAGCACTACACTCACTCACCAACAGCGCTACACTCACTCACCAACACATTACCCCTTACTAAGAGACTATTCAATATCTAATTCAGCCAAGATTTAGATCATTTTTCTTTAAATTAGCTAGGTCAGACCCTCTCTTACTCTTACCGTCTGCTCTGCCCTGCCTCTATCCTCCTGCAGAAACATACCCTATGTTATAATGTTGTACTAATGGTAGGTTTTGAACAATTCTTCATGAACCTTGAACTTTGTACTTGTAAATATAACTCCACACCAAAATACGAGACCCAAGTCTTAGTGAGGCTCTTATATTCCATTGAAGAAGCAACACATCCCACGTGGGGAGTCAAAGTGGAAGGCGTAAATATGCCATAGGGCCTAAAGGGAATTGGAACTTAAAACTAATTCATAATCAGATAATCAGGGCAGGGCACTTTCACATTCTACTCAAGTAGGATGGAGACATGCTTTATTACCCTTACGAAGAAATATTTTCTTGTAGGCAGTTCAAATGGGGAATATGAACCTCATCATGATTTTCTCTATCCTTTGCTTCATCATAAATGTGCATTTCATGGTCAAGTAAATTCCTTTATTTTGAAAGTCATAAATCTTGATAAGAATATGCCTTTATGCAATTGTGCATTATAAGAACAATGTAGAATACCAGTCTCTCTGACCTTTCCGATAGGTTTAGTCAATCTCAAAAGCTTACTAGAATCTAAATTTTAGTGTAGTCTTATTTTAGGTGACCATATATTATAAGGAAAGTTCAGTTCTTATCAATGGTTATTTCTCTCTGTGAATTGTTGTCCAATCATCATGGAAGCTGTTTCAAATCCTGTACATCTCAACACAGAGCTGATATATATTTTGTTATACCTAATAGTTTGCAAGTTTTTAAAGTTTAATTCATGCTTAACCTGTTGTCCTGCCTTTCAAATAACTGGTATCATCACCTAGAATCCAAATATACAACCCTTTAAAGGTTTCTCTAAAGACGCAATGTTGTAGGAGCAGGGTATTTCTCTTTATATTTGCAACATGACTCTTTAATTATTGAATCCACTATTAGGTGCCCTTATAGCTAAGGAATAATGATTCACAAAGCATAACTCCTCCATACAAAATGGTACCTTTGAAACAGTAAATGATTCAATGCTAAATACTTGCAATACTTGCAATTCTTTGAATTCTAGGTCTAGAGATCATTTTTGCAAGACATTACGGTGCATAGGGAGTCAAGTCTCTAATTTTGCAAATGATAATCGTCGAGTCTCCATTAGCAATAAGTTTTTTAATCTGCTTGGCTCTTAGAATGTTTATCGCTTGATTTAAAGCTAAAATAGGATTTACAATAAAATAGTCTTCACAATAAGAGAAGAAACCTTTTGCAGTTTGATCACAACCATAGACCTACTTATTATGGAACCTTCTCAAAGAACAGGTGAATATATTTTGCATAATTTTAAGTTTCTTAATTATCAAAGCAACAGGTTGTGTTTTAATTTTGATAGCCCATGATGAGGAACATCTGAAACACCTTGAATCTCATGGATTCTTAATATTACAGTAAACAAGAGGGAAAGTTTTGTTTCTGACTCTTTGTTTTTGATGCAGTGATGGCATTGGGCTTCGAAATCCTTTCAGGAAGGACTCTTCTTTGGACTATGAGAATGATAATGATGAAGAATGGGAAGAGGTACTCATCACTAAATCTCTTTGGTAAGAGTATTTGTAGTATTTTTATTAGATTTAGTTACAGGGAAAATTGTACATAGCTCTCAGGAATTAGTTTATCATAAATACTAGTTACTGGTAAGTTGTAATAGTAATAATTATGTAGTTTGTAGATTGATATCTATCATAAATTTCTTTGAATATCATCATTGTCAAGCAATAACAACTTCTTAAAGGGTGCTAGCTCAATGGTAGAGCTCCTGCTTAATTATAGGCAGGAGATTGGTGGTTTGATTCCTCCATGCCCTATCATAAATTTGTGACTACAAAATGACTAAATTCACATATATACGACTATTAGTAGCTAATTTCTTGTATCTTAGTCATATTTAGCTTAGTCATTATTATGTTAACATCTAGTAGTTTATTTAGTCATATATTTGGTCATTAATGGTTGCAATCAGTGACTAAATCAACGACTAAATCAATGACTAACTCAGTGATTAAATCAATGACTAAATCCATGACTAAATCAATGACTATATCATTAACTATCAATGACTAAATCATTGACTATCAATTACTAAAGCATTGTCTATCAATGACTAAATCAATGACTACTAATTCAAGCTATTAATGACTAGTGAAATACGACTAGCTATAAGATAGTGGAAATTTGCTACTATTAGTCACCGACTCAAAAATAGTTGTTTATAGCCTCATTTTAGTCATTTTTTTAGTCATTAATTTCTCATTTTATACTAGTGAAACCTTAGTATTATGAAGAGAATATTGATTGGATAAATAATTGTGATAGATCTTATGGAATTATGTGTTTGGGAATGTCTCAAAATATACATCATCTCATGATTCTGTTGAGTATCCATTTGATCTTTGGAAGAATTTGGACAAAACTTTTGGTTTGCAGGAAATAGAAGATGAAGCATGGAGTGAACCCAACATCTCCTCTTGTTCTCTCTCTCAAGATTTCTTGGCCTCTACATTCTCTGATGAATTTGATCATGATGAAGAATTTTCTCATACATTTCATGTTGCTTCTTCCCTCTTTGATTCGAATGCTTCCTCCTTCAATCAAGAAGCAAATATTGAAGAGCCATATTTTTCGGTGTCTCTTGAAGGTGATTTTTCTTCTTGTGATACTAATGATGAAAAAGAAGTAACATATGGAGCTAATATTGATATTGATTATGATACTATAACCCATTTGTTGTTCTCTATATATCCTATCTTAGATTCTTAGATCTATGTTCCTGACTCTTCACACTTTGTGCATACCTCTCTCATTGATGGTGCGCAACCTAGTGATTTCCAGGATGTTTTCTTAGCCAAATAAAGCCTTATTTGTGTCATACCACTTACCTTAATTTATATCATGTTCTTCAGCATCTCCTCCTTTGTTCTTGACATCAATACTCAGAACCTCCTTGAATATTTTGAATATCTCATTCTTTCCTCCTTTCATACAGAGGAATAATTACCAGTGTATTCCCATGAGTCTATTGATATGCTTATATGTGATCCTTTGGATTATGATTTAAAAGAATATTTGTAGGTTGATACACATCATACCACCATCCATACCATCTACCATATCTCTGAATAATCATAATACTATACAAATACCAAGCTCACTAGTTGATTCCTCATTGGTCTCTTATGCGGTGATATTTATCTTACATGGTTTGAATTCTTTCCTATCTTTCAATGTTTGGTTATCCATGACCTTAGTCATATTTGGAAAGATATTAAACATTTTTGGATCTGTTCTAAACACTTATGTTTCAGATCTTATGCCCATCCATCATTCATATTTTTACACCTATCAGTTTTCCCTAGTTGCTCATAGTTTTCCTAGTCTAGCCATATATCCTCATGGAGCCATTGAAGCCTTTATACTTGATGTTCCATATGCTAATATTTCTGATATATCAGAGTTTTATTAGCCTCATATTAGATCTGGAAAGGTGCTACATCATATTGGAATATTGACATGTGATTCACATCACAATTTTGTAGTTATTCAGGGAATTGGGTGTGGAATAACTTTTGTCTTAACTTTTGTACTCTTTGGAAAGGAGTATGCACATATCTATTTTCCATTTAAGATTAGGTTTGTAGATCAGATTTTGACAGTAGGAAAAATCATTCAGATAATGATCCTACTTCATCATTTGATGATATACAAGGAGTCTCTCCTCTTCCTTCTTGCAGGTTCTACACTCTAGCACATGATCATGGAGTTCATGATTTCTTCAGCAATTTCTTCATCCAGAAGTAGTTCATTCAGCTCATTAAAGTGAATATGAATATATGTTGAAGACATATTTCAAATTTTGTTCCTTGTCCTATCTTGAGGGAGGATTTTTCCCATGTGGTTTTGCATCTTTCCTCACTTTTATGGACATAATAATTGTTAAAGGGTGACCATAACCTTGTTGTTGGGCCCTATATGCATCCATATGCATCCATATTTTTGACATACCATCATAAATTCAGACTTATAGGGGGGTGTTGGAATATATTACACCCACTCATAACTTAGGATAAAATAATTAATCATTATTTGATTAATTATTCACCCACTAGCTTAATTAGTTGGCATCCACTTGCACCTTAAATTCAATACATGCCATCTATATGCCAGGAATGCTTTATTTCTGATTCTGGGTTGATATTGACCACCTTTTGACCATCCAGAATTAGTATACAACACTTTACAATAGATTCTGCTTTTCCTGCTTTTCCGTGGGTAAGGTAAAGCTAGTCAAACTAGGAAACTGGGCAATTTTGTTGCCCACCCATCCTTCATGACTTTTTCTCCATTTTCTAGGATTAGCATGTTTTTCAATATCCCTTGAAAAATCACTCATTCTTTTTCCAATTCATGAAGTCCTTTATATGTTTACGAAGTTATTTAGCCACCTATGGGGGTTTGCTATATTTTGGTAAGTCATCCTTTTTGAGATTTATGAGTTGTCTCCATACAACTCGATTTTCCTATGAGGGATGTACTATTTATGTACACTATTATTCATCATTATTCAATGGAAGGATACACACCAATATTCATCTCTTCATTCATGTGATCCAGTCTCTTTTCTTCTCTCTATTTTTCCTGTGTATGCTTGTGAGAATTCTTAGTATCAAGATCTAATTCCTGTGCTTCTTCTTAGCATCATTGCTCATACCATTGATATATTATTTCTAAAAAGAGAAGAGAAACCCAACTTCTAAATAATTTGGAATGATTGCATCCAAGAAGAGGGGCGCATACAAAGCAAGACATCAGATCTAAAAAAAAATTAAGTTGATCATGACTATCATATAGATCTGTATTCCTGGACTTCGAATTGTGTTTAACATATACATTATTTTTTCTCTTCCTTTATTAGCATGTTATCTATCTCATGAGTCCATATTTTGTGAGATGGTATAGGAATGATATAAGACTTATGTAGGACTGATATACACTCATATAGGACTGATATAAGTCTGAAAACATTCTTCAAAAAACAAGAAATTTAGGTCTTCATGATTGCTTCATAAACCATGAACATAGGACTACATGATTGGCCATATAGAGGGATTCATTCTTACCTCATGAGATATGAACATGGGGCTATATATTTCTTTCATAAAAATGATTTTTTTTTGGACTAATATGGGACTCATATAGGGATTCATATCAGTACATAATATTAGAATGGGTTATGTTAAACCGGTTAGTCAATATTTGCATATAACTATGTAAATCATTATCTGTATATTGAGAGTATTTCATGTGAATAAAATTTATGAGTATGAAATGGTTGTAACCATTAGAATTATTTGTCTTGTAGGAAAAATTAATATGCCCTTACCTACAAGTAAATAAGGACATGAATGTTGAGTCATTTCGATGGTTGAGCCTGAAAGAGAACAGTTCAGGAGGTTCCTATGCCTCTTGGGAAGTAGACATAATATATGTCTTAATTCTATTGTGATAAATGTGAAGACTCCTGAAGATATTCTATATTATTTACATTCATGTGTCAAATAAGAGCTTCATATATAGATGAGCATAATTATTCGCGATGGAGGACCCAGATTATGTTTCTACATTCACATGGTGAGAGGGAGTAGCTAGACTCACTAGCTCCTAAAGAACCGGTGTAACTGGTTGATGTAACTCCTATAAAAAGGAGACATGCATGATGCTCATAATTCAAAAGGAATCCCAAACAAGTATTCAATAATCTTGTTATGATTCTTAGGATTAGAGGTGTGGCAGTAACTAGATAATATTTTCCTTAGTTAAGGAAAATGTACAGTAGATATCCTGAAGAGTTCATGATGATGGAAATTCCATGGCCATCTATATGAATAGAAATCTGAAGTTTAGATCAGATTTGGAATATCTCAAAAGTTAGTTGAGATGAACCTAGTTAGTCACAGGTCCCAAGATCAGGCATGTGCTTTATAGTATGTACATAGACATGTACATAGCGCGTGTTGTGGTACCTACTTGGTACAAGTGTATGTAAACTCAATATGTCTCGAACAATGGAATAAATATTCAAAGATATATGAAATATGACTAGTATCATGATCAAGGAAGGATCACATATATTGACCTAGATAGAGCATGTTGAAAAGAAGTCAAGCTTTATGAGGGAGCAACATTTCTAGCATTCTTACTAAGCCTTTGTCTAGGACAAGCTTAGTATAGTACATAAGAACTCCTCTAGTTGAAGAGGGAGTATTAATGTGTCTTCATGGAGTTATGTTCAATTACTTCCAGTTACATTCAGTTCCACTCAGTTCAGTTCAGTTCAGTTCAATCAGTTAGCAACTCAGTTAGAGGCAGTTAACACTAGTGAATTAATGGAGGGTGCATATCTTCAGTGTGGGAGGTAACAACTTGGCACCAAGTCGAGGAAGGCCTATTTGGTAATTTGTGAGGATTGCACATAGTGTTTACATTCATGCAACCATCCGCTACCTCTCATTATATGACTGAATAAGCTTGTTATTAAAGTGCTATGCACTTGGAAAGGATGAGATAGTAATTATGTGTAACTCTATTCTATAGTGCTTCTTATATATTCATTATCAAGCAATTTGTAAGTGTTGTAAAATCATTCTCTTCCATTATCGATCATACTCAAATATTGTTTGTTGGGTTTTTCATCCTCTGGGTTTGGAGGGTTTTCCTAGGGTACATCATGTGTTCAATTATCTTAACATTTGCTCAAACATTAACAACATTCTCTTCATTTGGAAAATCAGGAAAATTTTATATATGAGCTTATTACAGGGAAATTGCAACTATTGTTGTTGCACCAAGGAAATCAAGAAGTTAAATTGTGATAACAATGTCAAAATCTCTTCATGTTTCAAGAAAAATACTATGGAGAAATACTTAGTTTAGAGTCTATATAGATGAACAAATGAAGCTACTTGTTGGGATCTTATTCGTAGGAATCCCTATTGAGATATACTTTTAAAAGGAATTACAGAGGAAGTGGTAGAGGTTTTGGAAACTCATTCTCGTGCTATATCATATCATAAGCATTTTCTATGACAACACTTATCTAGAGGAATGCATAATGAGCATTCTAAACACATTTTGGATATTACACAAGATGAATTATTTGACGAATTTCAAGAAAAAAATCATGGTGTAAAAAACTCCTTTAGCAAGTTTGATAAATTTAAACCATGGTATATTAGGCTCAACACAATCCATGACACTTATTATTGCTAAATATCATGTTGAATGCCAACTCTATTATGTCATATTCATTTATTTCTACAAAAGGAAGTGGCAAGAAAACCCTCTTCCTCCCATAGTACATCATTTATCTCAATGATATTATGCAGAAGGAACCTTCAAGATGTGGTTTTCAATAAGTGACATGTAGGTGGAAGAATATTCCCTAAATGTGGAAATCTAACATTTTTCAATATGAATTTTCTTTTCGATCGCACATACCTTGAACTTTTATATATGACGGTCACTTGGAGGAAGTGCGAGTGTGTCACTATGAACCCATCCTCTTCTTCAAGTGTTGCCTCTAAGAGAATTTAATTCATTGAGGATGATATCCCGATTTCAAAAATCATAAGAAAGTTTCAATATTATATTTATAAATATATTAAACACTCTCATAGGTCCAAATGTGAAGCTTCCCAATTAATATATCGTAGCAAGGTATTTGAGATTATAAGCACAATCTTATAAGTGGTATACTTTGTCAAGAATTACACATTTTCTCCCTAAGAGATAGATAGCAAGTATTATCATTATGACTAGTTGTCTTATCCATACATGTTTTGTATAGAAATGCATAAGCGAGCATTTATGGTGGTGATAGTACAACCGAATCAAGCGATGTGATTAAGGAGTGCCATTTTTATGTCAATCATGATCATCAACATGATTTTTTCCTTAACTTTAATTTGGTTTTATTAGCTATGGATCATTTATAAATTTAAATAAAAAATGGCATTTGCAGAAAGCTTCATTCAGTCGAATGAGTATGTGGGACAGTTCAAATAATCACACTCTTTTTAATAATTGGTTTGGTTTCATAAAGATACACAAGTTTGACATACTTGGATATTTTTTGGAACAAGGCATGGAAAAGGTGAAAAAAATGGTGCAAGTGCTTGTGTGAAACAAGAAATTAGGAGGTACCAAATGAGTTATGATATAGTGTGTCTCAAATCATTTGTTGAAGTAGTTAAGTGGTGAAAATTGCATCTAGTACATGAAGATCACAAATAATCAAGGTTGATGCACGGGTAAGAGACTACGATGTGAAAATTGAAGCTCAAATATTCAACATAATTTGAAATACACTCTTAATAGAAAAAATATTTGGAATGTTTTGATTGGTTATGTGAATAAACCCTTGCCTTGGTATCATGAATCTATAACTAGTACAAGGGAATAAAACCATGTTCGTTGTAAAGAAATGGGGGGCATATTTTCCATTGAGAAGAGAAAGTATGCAATTTTTTTGTGGATTTTTCATTGATGCAAAGGGATGTGCATTTGATAAATGTGAAAAATGGAAACAGGTCCCCTCTATATCCAAAGGGGTGACACCCAATTCTAAGGTCACAAGAGATGCATGTTAAAGATGTGTTGGTTACATTGGATTGTAATTGTGTTTTTAATGTTTTTAAGGAATATACACATAATTTTATTAATGGAGTCATTATCGATTAAGTAATATTTTGTATTGTGGCTCTACAAGTGACCTATTTGATTCCATTACACCACATGGAAATGTAGAGAATGTGGTGTACTATTTGATGCAATTCATGCAAGTAAAATAAATTGTTGTGACCATATCAAGATCAAAATTTCATATACCAAATTGGTTAAGTGGTTGTCATGAGTCCCTTTTTGTAAAATGTGAACTAAGGACATGGAATATGGAAGAAGATGAATGTGAGCATACTATGGAGACATGGATTCCTAGAACCGATTGTTTAGACAAGTAAATTGTATGTCATTTTTTAGGTTGACCTAGTTGGTGCAGTAACTTATTTTTCACTAGTCATATGTGCTAATACATTCCTAGAATTATTTTTGTATAAATATTTAATTTTTATAAATAAATTACTTAAATTTATCCTTGTTAATATTAGATTTATTCTCTTGTCATTATTTATGAATAGATGTTTCATTTGTGTGAAGAAACTACTTCAATATAAACTTACATAAATTACTAAATAATTTGAACCTTTTTTCCAATTGTTCGATAATGATTACTTAATGTTGCATCTCTATTGACGTAGAGTCTTGGATTTGTCTTGGAATATAATTGAGTTATACAAAAGAAACGAAAAAATCCAAATAAGAGTATTTTTTTGTCCCTTTTAAAGGTTTAGTTGAATCTTAAAATTAAGATGTACACAAACTTTGGTTCATATCTCTTTCTAATAAAAACTTTTGTTGAATGCATGTTGTCATTGATGTCAAAGGGCAAAGATCAAATACACAAGCTAAATATATGGACAAGTTGAAATATGGACAAGATATATCACAAGTGTCAAGAGTTCAAAAGATGGACCATCATGACATTGGTCGTATTTGCGCACATACTTATGTACATAAAAGCATAATTGTAAATAACCATAAGTATGAGACTTGTAAATTAAGAAAAAATTGTGTGCAAAAGTCCCATAAGTTTGTTGGAATTTGTGTGTCTTAAAATTATAATATGAATTGAAAAAGCGACACGACGACACACACATTAACTTGTTGAAGACGTAATCCAGCGGGATGATATTTGAAGTAAATGAACTTCATCATGTGGAAACATCTCTTAATTCAAGAAGATTATAAATACACAAGAGATGGATGCGATGAAGAAATATCGAGGAAGATGGAGATCTAAGTAATTGACAAGCTTCAAAGTCTTTATTTTTCGGGGTATCAATGGTGCGTTGATTGCAAATGAATATTCTTTTGGAGCGAAGCCACAATGCAAGATGAGTAGCACTGGTTGATAGAATACCTGAAGTGTGGATGCACGAGAAGAAAGTATAACTATTCATATCATTGTTATCTTCACACACTGTATTTTGAAGAAAGGTCTAATGCTGAAATATGTAAACACATTTTGAAGAAAGATCTGACCCTGAAAGACACAGACATATTTTGAAGAAAGGTGTGACGTGAAAGACATAGAAGTATTTTGTAGAAAGGTCTGACACTGAAAGATGCAAACATATTTTTGAAGAGAGGTACGGTGGGAAAACGTAGACGTATTTTTCAGGAAATTTATGACACAAAAAGACGCAAAAGCATTTTGAAAGAGGGTCTAACGCAGAAAGATACAGACGTATTGTTGTATTGACTTTGTAGTTATCCCACTTGTTATGTTATGTTTATGGTTACCCCACTTGTTATGTTATGTTGAATTTTGTTATGTTGACTTCATGGTTATCCTAGTTGTTCTATTATGTTTATGGTTAGCCATGTTTGTGTGTTGACTTTTGGTTATCCCTCTTGTGGTTATCTTTTTTGTTGACCCTTTATTTAGCTACGTAGCCTCCTTAATTTGGTTACTTGCCACTTTGATTTCACTTATAAAGTGATGACGTCAAGCCTAGTCTAATTGTAAGAGAATCCCTAACATCACTTAGAAGGACCTTCTAGGAGGTCTTTGAGAGGCAATAAGAACTAGTTTAGCCTTTTTTCAGGGTGATGTCTATATGGAACTTTGAGCTCTATTTTGGAACAGTTGATATAGGATTTTTAGGAACACTTGTTTATGATGTCAAGGGTTTTTAAGTTTATCTCTACTTGAGCATTATTTTTTTTGGAGTCTACAAGTAATACCCAACATGTCCTTACTTATATATGTCCTTTATAAGGGTTTCTATAGAAATTTTGGTTCTCACTCCTTCACACATGTGAGTCCATAATGCTGCTTGTTGTGGTTGTGCTTTTTTCTACGTTGACTGTCTTAGACTATTTGAGGGATACTCATTGTGTTGGTTGATTTTTTGGGAATGATACTGACTATGTCGTACCCATTTAAGTGGTTGGTTCTTTTGTTGTACTTGTATGTCCTTTTTATCATCATTTATGGCCTCTCTCCATCTCGGGTATGTTTATGCCCTTTACTGAGGGCTAGTTTGTTCCAATTATTGACTTGCTAAGAGGAAATATTTGAGCTGAAAGTTAAAATATGAGTACATTAAGGAAGGCTATTCCCATCATATAAGTCATCATATGTTTGTTCTTCATCATATGTTATGTTTGTGTATTGAGTAAATGACTTGTGGTTATCCCTCTTGTGGTTAGATTTTGCGTTGACCCTTCATTTAGCTATGTGCCCTCCTTAATTTGGTTACTTTACACTTTGATTTAACTTATAAATCGATGATGTCAAGCCTAGCCTAATCGTAAGAGAAGGCCTAACGTCACTTAGAAGGACCTTCTAGTAGGTCTCTACTTGAAAATTATTTGTTTTTTGGGTCTACAAGCAACACCCAACTTGTCCTTACTTAGCATTTTCCTTTATGATAGTTTCTATAGCAATTTTGGTTCTCACTCCTTCACACAAGTGACTCCATACTATTGTTTTTGTGGTTGTTTTTTTTGTTGCATTGAATGTATTTGACTCTATTGATGGATACTTGGTGTCCTGGTCGATTTTTGGGCATGATCTTGACTGTGTCATACCTCTTTGAGTGGTTAGTTCTTTTGGCGTCCTTGTATGTCCTTTTTATTAGAATTGATGGTCTCTCTCTCTCTCTCTTAGGTATGTTTATGCCATTGACTAAGGGTTGGTTTGTTCCATTTATTAACCTACCTTTGGGAGGAAATATTTGATATGAAAGTTAAAATATGAGTACATTCAGGAACGTTATTCCCGTCATGTAATTCATCAGATGTGATTTTTCCATGTTTGTTCTGCAATTTTGCTACATTGACTGTCTTTGGCTGCTTGAGGGATACATTGGAGTGTTGGTTATGAATCCCACTATATTATACAACATAGTTATTTTGTTATTTTATTTGTTAAATAATAACACTTGTTCTTTTGTATTTTTAGATAGATCTATTACTGCTCTTATAATTTTGTGTAAATATCCATACTACTATTGCTATCATTTACATGTTATTGTTACTGTGTGTTTCAACTTTAACACAGGGATCTCTTAGGAGTGCTAAAGTTGAAAGAGATGAAAATTAATTGGAGATTGAGTATGTTTGATAATTATAAGTTTTTTTCAAATATTTTCTTGAATAGTGGTCTATTCAAATCTTCTTATGTCCATTGTGTTATCTACACACTTATTATATGTGTGTCTCATTTATTTCCACTCTATTTCACTCTATTGTTACTACTTCCTTTTATCTCACCACACTATTTTAAATAATTATTTGTCATCGTCTATGCTTTCCTTCTTTTCTATGAACAACTAGTACTTGCAACTGGTAGTGGTAAGTTTAAAAGTAAAAAGTTGATGAGTTTCCAAAATAATTTGATCTAAACTCTGATGTGCCTGTCCCTTACCTTTAATAGATAATTGTGTGTTCTCTTTGACCTATTCAAACATATTACAACACCAATTTTGCAAAATAATGGCATTCAAAATCACGGTATCCCTTGACTACGTCCTTTTCCAAATCCATGCATATCATTTGTTTCCTTAAAATTTGCAAGTCTGAATAGCAAGGTGAAACTTGAATCTCTTGGATACTATTAGCAAGATTGTACTACACCCGAGAGTTTGAATTTGAATAATTTAGTGCTACTAGATATACTCCATCAACTTTTGATTCATGTCCCATAGATAGAGGATTTGGGTATAGGTGTACACGTATAAGAGCCATGCATTGAATAATATTCTAAGCTCAAGTCCCTTTCCTTTGGTAATTGCCAATGAATTAAAAGCTTATTTTGTTTTTTGCTGGTCTCACCTAGATATCTTCCCCTAGTCTACCTCTTTTTTACAAATTTGACCTCTCGAAAATTGATTTATGCAACAATTCAAAGTGCATAACTTATTAATCTCCTTAGCCATTATCAAAATCTACTATAGTTATCGTTGATGTCTTGAATTTTCACAACCTTGTTGTTGCAATGTTCCTTTTTCTAATGATGCATTAACATAGTGTTTTCTGTAATAATGCAATATTATTTTATGATTTAAAATTAATAGAGTTAAATAGTCTAGCTACCTAATGCTGGGTTCTCTATCACTCTCTTTATCTTCCTCACACAAACATGTTTAGTCATTTCAGTTCTGGAATTATGTATAACATTCTTGAGGTTCACTTTCCAAAGAAAAAATTACAATGCAACAAAGGTAGCAAGCACATGGATTGACCCCAGTACCTCCTACATGAATATTAAAGTATTCAACCACTCAAGATATCCCACCAGCCTATGTGGAATATCACTAGTAGTTGTATTTCAAATTCTATTTTTATCTCGGATACACATTAGACTTATAATTTCTAGCAATTGCATGTATTGGAGTAAATTGAAGATAAGAGGATTGAAATAGTTGCCTCAACTTGAAATCATTCATAGGAAATGCATGTTTTCCCATCAAACCTAATGATTAAGGAATTGTGACTAAGGAAGGCCTTATTACTACTCCAAGTTTTTGTCCTGAGATCACCTCTATACTATGATTTATTTTGTAAAACAACAAATGAAATGTTATTTACTATTGTAAGAAAAAAAATGGACCTCATTTCTCACTCAATTATGCATGTGTATGATGGATTCCCAATATATATACCATGTGAAAAAAATCCTTGTATGAAGGGTTCAAAGCTATTGTTCATTACTTTAAAATTTTGCAATGTTTTTCTTTGAGTGGTATGCTTACAAACAAGTATTGTTAGTTAACTGGTACTTATTGAAAGTGCTTGGAGATGATTAAGGTTTCTTTTGTTGGTGATAGCAACATTGGGATGCAACGTGTTCTATGATGTTGTACAAATATATGTAAGCTTAAGATAAGGGATGTCCCATTTACTCATTGGGATCTTTTATGAATCAAAGTGATCCCTTTGTATGCCATCCATTTGTTTCCAAAATGGCCTATCATTTCCTATTCACTCATACACACACCTAGAATTTTTCCACTTATTATTTTTTCATTTTGAAAGCTTCACACATTACACACACTCTCTTAACAAGAATGGTAGTCAATTCCTTTCCCTTTTATTGCAAAGTGGGATTCAATCCCAATCGGCTTAAAGGGATGAAACATAAATTACAAGCCACACATGGTGTTCCTCCATTATGAACATGGTGTTTCTACACCATGCCTCCATTGGAATTTTTTAATTTTATGATAGTTATCTGTCAGATATCTAACAGTTCTTAGCATCGAAACCATAGCACCGCCATTGGATAATTTATGGGAATGGTGTCTTATTTATAATGTATTTAAGATATTTGACGATAATATGTTGGTTCTCTAGGAATAAATAACCCAACATAATCAAATAAGTGACAATTAGAAAAGAAACAACCTTCGGATTCTTGACGCAAATTCATGGATCACCCGAAGAATTAGTACATGTTAGATGGCAAGTATCTGACGAGATATCATCGAATTCTCGACATTCTTATATCGTCTAGATGATATTTTGATGAAGGTACAACATATTCTAACCAACAGAAAGGCATCGTATACCTGACGATGGAACATCGGAAGTTGGACATATCGAAAACTCTAGTGCATCGATTATCAAACACACATTCATTGGGTATTTGATGGATGGTCATGAAATATCCAATGGTTAACACAAAAACGTCAAAAAAACATTGTGGGTTTGAATTCCCACATGTGTTTATTGTTCAATGTTACGGATATCAGATATCCAACAAAAAATCTAGTGTCGGATAGCCGATTAAATTACACCAATAGTTGTTGGAGGATCTTTTTGTCAGTTCACCATTGGCATTATCTCAATAATCCAACAAACAACCATTGTATTTTCTTCCATAGGTAGTAGTGATTGTTGTCAACCATTTCCATCAAATAAAAAATTGTTGTACGAATAGAATGACCTATTTTTTGTTGTTTAAATTTTATTCATTCCAGAACTATAAGCCCATATCATTGTATCGATTTGTCCATCGCTACTACTACTTCAACACTAACCAAAAAATGAGAAATATAATTGTTAGTCGCATGTGCATTGTTATTGCTACTACTATTCTCGTGGGAATATTTTCTAGTTACGTCTTCCTCCTTCTAACTTACAAATTGTAATTCTCAACAACAAGAAATATTATATGATCATGGCTCTAATTTATGGGTTCTTCCAAGAATGTACAAAGATTCAATAACCATTCAATCATCAATCACAACCAAAAGCCCTTATAACATACATGATATAACTTTATTCGATCATAAGCATGCTCTGATACCAATTGACATAATTAATGAGCAATAAGATCGAGAATAACCAACAAACTAGGAGATGGAAGAAAAAGGAAAGAGCCAAATCAATGCTAGGTCACTAAATTGACACCCTTTTCATCACTATAATTGTTCCTTTATTATCATTTTATCCTACCTTTTCACCCATTTTCACCACAATCCTTCAAGAATTTACCATGACAAGATTATGAAGCATAAGTGGTTAATTATCGTTAATTTACTTTATTTTAATTAATAAAAAATAATTATGCTTGGTTTTTCTAATGATGGTTGTATGAGTTGAGTTCTTGTAACAATCACGATTCTACAACAACTTCAATGTTTATGATACTTGTAATCCTCGAGGGACGAATTGGGCACATAGGTTTTGTTGGAAAATGTGTCAATATGGTTTCATGCTCTTTAGATCATGCCCAGTTCACATACAACATCTCCAATTTTTGGTCAACCATTCTTGTAACATGACAGGCTCTAGTAGTAGTTTCTTCTTGATTTCCTGTAGGCGGTTGTTTTAAGAGACCAACTTCCGACGTGATTTATGAGCAAATGGAGACGAATATTGAGAAACCAAAACATGGGCTTTGCTCATAGCATGCCAAATCAGTGTATAGGATATGTTTTATTACAAAATTTAGTATGGTTTGGGAGATTTAAAGGGATATTATAATGAATTTCTTATATATTTCTTGTTGTGGCTAATTTCCAAAAACGCCTAGTCAAATGGGATATCCATCTTAGCAATTCAAATTGGTAATGAAATCCATCTTCCTTCATCATTTGAGTCATCATATCATAACCATATGTGTTTGAGAGATCATGTGTAGTTGAAGATCCACTTCTTTGGGGATTGGATTTATCCATGTAACATATTCTCCTCTTATGAGATGCATGTATAAATATGAGGAGACTTTAGTTCTTTTGGGATTAGAATTAGAGGAGGAAACAAGAATGATATTTGATCAAGACTATAATTTTATCTTCATTATATAATATAATATTGGATTTTCATGTGTTAGCATTGATAATTTTGTGAGTTTGTAGTAGTGTAGAAATCATGTTTCTAAGAGAAGACAAGGTCACCTTCCTCTAAAAAACAATGGCCTTCTGTTTTGTTTATTTATGTATCGGTGTGTGTTTAATTCTACATTCATTTGTGTTATATATATTATGTAATAAATTCCTGTAATAGTGTTTCGTCGTTCCTACAACACTTGCTTCATGTTCCTGCAATCCCTACTTTCTTGTAGCTTTTTAGCATGCATGCAATTTTCTATAATTTTGATTGAATGAATTGTTCGATTGGTGTGCTAATTTATTTTATGTTCCTTTGGAATTAATATCAACTAAAACAATATTGTAAAGTAGTGTTGGTTAAGCCAACCTGTTTTTCTACTTCACAACTCATTTCGATTAATATTCATTTTAGGAGACCATAGTTTTAGTTAGTTTGATAATTCTAGATTTGATATTTGGATTGGTGTGGTGATTTAAACAGATTTTACTTCATGATTGTAGCTACTTGGTGATTCAAATTTGGTTTAATGAGAGGTTGTTCTAAGCATCGATATACTCCACTGAAATGGAACTCACGTAGTACTGCTA
>LPNX010055173.1:221897-243216 GCA_001517045.1 Pseudotsuga menziesii
TTAGGATGAATTCAATTGTTTTATATATGAAATATTTTCTTTCAATGATTGTGTGAGGATTGGTGAGTTGATTTCATAGTTTAGAAGCACTTAAAGACTTATCTCTGCATATATTTTTCCTTTCACCTCATACGTTTACAAACTCAAATTGATGATAAATTTAACAAAAATTATTACCTTATTATTTGACGGACATTTTGTCACCATTTCCAAGGAGGTGTTGAAGGGATAGTACCGAAGTGTGTGTTTTGTGTTTCTATTATTTTACAAGTCCAACATTTTAGACTCAAAGGAGAAAAAATTATAAGACACAAAGATGACCTCACCATAGAATTTCAGTGGTGTATATCCCGATGCATATGCTTTAGTGGGTTTCTTTGATACCTTGTTGTGTTGGAATTTTTAGTAGATTTTAGCTTTTAGAACTAGAGGTAATAGAGGTAGAGGAGGATTGATTTTTAGTTTGATTACTCATGTTAACAGGGTCTTGGTGATGGAAAGGTCTTAGAAGCATGAGGTAATTTTCAATTTTTTTTCTTTAATTTTGATTTGAGTGGTGTGTTTTTATTTAATTTCAGTAAATAAATAAAATTAGGTGTTGTAAGAACCCCCTTGTACTAATCCATTTTTTAGCAGGATCTCTAGGTCAGCAAGTAGTTCAAGTTTCTCCAATAATTTGTTGAGTAGAGGGAATGCCACTAAAAGGGTATTCTTATAATATTTCTCCAAAGTTCAATATTGGCATTGGGGATGAGTTTGTATCTCTAGAAGCAGAGGAAGATCCATGAAGAATTGTACACAAAAGGAGGGATTAGAAGTTTCTTCTAATCCTCATCAACAGGAGGAAGAGATCAAAGAGTTATGGAAAACATTCGATGAAGAACAAACATTGGATCCATAAATTTAAGAATTCCTTGCATATTTATCCCTACATTTATATTCCTTATGCATTCAGGAATATGAAGATCAATTTTTTTAAGAACTTCATGACATGAAAATATAGGAAATCAAGGAAATAAAGATTACATTGAGGTTTGGTTTCAATAAGTCATGATAATGTTTTGAGCAAATATGGGGATGCTTGAACTTTAAAATTTTTATTAATCAATCACTACATATATGAACCTCATAAATAAATCATCCAAATAAATCATTCAACCACAAGAGACAAGGTATATCATGGGAAAACCCTCCAAATACAAAGGATGAGAAACCCAACAATTCTTTGAGTATGATATATAGATTTGTAGAGAATGGTTTACAACACATAAGAAAATTTCTCGATAAGGGATGTCACATCCGCGTTGTAATCAACTGTAATCAACTTTACATATGCCTAGCATTGATTATAATCTAAAACACCTATCATGCACAAAGATATGCGCCCTTCCTTTCATTATTAGTTTTTAACTGAATGTTGAATAACTTGAACCAAGTCTTTTAATCTTTAACTAAATGTATGACAATACATTTAGGAGGCTAACTGAATGTATTTGGTGCTTCATATTTAGTGCACATTTTCTATTCTTAAAATTTTCATGGATCTTCTTAGTTAACTAAATGTTTATCACTTAGTTAACATGATATCTTAAGTGTCATCAGTGCTTCACTTGTAGTTCCATCCATGCAAAACATTTGCATGGATGTCTGTAAGTTTCTTTTAATTAACTGAAAAGCATAAACCTTTATTAATTCAATTACATTATTTACTATTTTTATATTTGCATGGAGATTCCTTATTTAACTGATATATGCTTTATTTACAAGTAAGGATTCAACTGAAACCTTTATAATTTGAGTTCACATGAAGGCGTACATAGGAAATTTGAATTCATTCTCTCTCTCTATGCGTACCTCTTTATCATTTATTATTTTTCGCATGGTCCACATGTGATGATTTATTTATCCATCTTATCATATCATACTTAGAAGAATTATTCCATATGGATGATCGTATATATTGCCCCAGGATATATAGTCATATGCTAAAGTAATTCACTCTAGGGGTAACTAATCCCTAAAGGAAGCTTATAGGACTTACTGAACATGACTATTAATACATCACATAGTATAACCACTTTACCAAGTAAAGTATGCCACCTCAATAAATGAGTATATTGGTAGGACTTGATATGACTCATAAGTATATAGTCTTGATAGTACTGACAAGAATCATCTTGATATTACTCACAATCTCATCTCCATAATTGGAGGTTTATCTCATAGGGTACATTCTATGAGAATACTTGACTTGATACAAAACATAAGTCCCAACTTGATATAAACCATAAGTATACAGTCTTGATAGAAACCGGAAGGCTTTGTAGTACAAGCATCACCACCTCAATCATATGAGGATATAGATAGTACTTGATAAAAAACACAAGTTTTGACTTGATACAAACCACAAGTATGGAGAATGACTCTTGATGTTGTACAATCAACAATCATTAGTCAGTAGAATCACTCCATATTTTAACAATTATGGGAACCATCTTTATAAGTGCAGTTGCTCTCTCATTGTTGAAATATTGTAACTTCAAAGAATATTCTATTGTATTTTATTATTGTAATTTATTCAAAGATGTTTTATTCCTCCGTCTGGATGTTATTATTGCATTTGGTCATCATAGAGTCATGAGGTAAAACCTTATTTGTAATTTGGGTTGATAGAACCCTCCAGAAAGTAATACTATATTTTTTTGAGTCTTCCTAGGTAAGTCGACCTAGTTAATTTTGTTGTGGCTGACCTAGTTAGGGAAAACTTTAAGTGGAAGATAAATTATAAATATAAGTGTTGTGCTCCTTATTTGGACACACACACTCACTTGTGTAATTTTCATACGAGAGACAGAGAGAGAGAGGCCTGAAAGGAGAAGAAGAACATGTTTATGGTTTTGTCTTTTTACTTTTTATCATCTATACTGAGGAATTTTTTGATGGGTTTTCTTCCCCTAGAGGGTTTCCTATGATAAAATCTGTGTCTATATTGTGATTGTGTTTCTTTCAGTGATATTGTATATGTTATTGTTGTGAAATTAAATTGAACTCTAATGTTATATATCTTATCATATTGAATCTTAACATGGTATCAAATATAGCCTAAATAGGACAGATTTCACAAGGTGAAACTCTCTCTCTTCTCCCTCTCGCAAGAAATTAGGGTTTCTGTCAAAGCTGGAATTTTGGAAATCTGATTACATAGAAATTTGTGCCTCCATAGGGAACATCTATTGAGCCATATATAGAATTTTTTGAGTGGTTAGATCTTTGGGAAATTCAAACCCTAGTTTTACTTTAGACCATAAAAATGAAAAAAACCAGAAAACTGTAGAAACTGTAGATCAGAATTTCACAAGTCAATTTTGAGAGGTCAAAATTTCGAATCTCCAGAAAGCAAGTGTACCAGTCAATTCACCTCAGTCAAGCGCATATCCTAGTAAGGTCATTTTTTCATTTTAAGAAATTTTATATTTTGGTGACCTCCTGGATAAGATGACCCTAAGCACTAAGCCTGAGGATAAGCTAGAAGGCATAGAAAATTTATGAGAATATAAATCTAGGATTGGCCTATTTCTTGAAGACAATGATATTTCCAAATACATCAAGGAATAATTTAGGAAACTTGAAGAGGATGAAGCTAAGTAGAAGCACAAGAAGGACCTGATTAGGGCACAGAGGATCATTGTTGATTCTATCAAAGACCACTTGATTCCTTAAGTGTCATCCAAGAAGACCCAAAATAAGATGTATGATTCCCTAGCCAGAATGTATGAAGGAAGAAACATCAATAGAAAGATGAATTTGAGAATTCAATTGAAGAGTACTAAGATGTGCCAAGGAGAATCCATCCAATACTACTTCACAAGGGTCTCCCAGTTCAAGGAGAAACTAGAAGCCATTGGAGACTCCCTTGATGAATATGATCTAGTTATGACTTCTCTTAATGGTCTCACTAGACCTTGAGATTCATTCTTCCAGACTATGTGTGCTAGAAAGGAAAGCATTAAATTCGACATTGTATGGGAAGATTGCATCGAAGAAGAGGCTAGAGTAGCCAGTAGAGAAGTTATACTTAAAGAAGATGATCAAGCCCTAGCGACCCATAACAAGAGAGGAAGAAGTCTATCTAAATTCAATAAGGAAAGCCACAAGGAGTCTCATCCTCCCAAAAAGTTCCAAAGGAGAAGAGGAAACAATCCAAGAAGAAACTACTCCAACTTTCAATGCTTCAATTGTGACAAGCTAGGACACACTACTAGATATTGTCCATTGAAGAAAGAAGAATACAAGAAGAGGAATAGCAACAAAAGACATCATGCAAACCTAGTTGAATATGAATATGAAGAGGAAGAGGAAGAAGGACCTTGAAGAAAAAAAACAAAAGAAGAAGATGCAGAAGAGTATGTATTATTCTCTGCACTCTCTGGGTCTATGACACCTGGAGAAGATACATGGCTTATTGATAGTGGTGATTCAAAACACATGATGGAACAAAATAAAACTCTATCAAAACTTGAAGAGAATAACTCTCCTCAAAAGGTATCATTAGGAGATGACTATCAATTCCTATCAAAGTAATTGGTGAATCAAGCTACAAGCTTGATTCTGGAACCCCCATGAAGATGAAGGAAGTCCTATATGTACCATATTTGAAGAATAAATTACTTTATATCTCAGCATAAGATAAGAAAGGATATATGGTTTCATTCATAGATGGACAAGTACTTATGTGTCCCAAAGGAAAATCAATTGAAGATGTATTTTTCATTGGTGAAGAATAAGGAGGCTTATATAAACTCAAGGTACATTCAGAAATAGACCTTGTTCATGAGACCACTGACCCAAGTGAATTATGGCATAGGAGGCTTTCTCACATCAACTACAAAGCACTACACCATGTGAGAAAAGTAGTGATGGGATTTCCATTATTGAAGATAGATCATGAAGGAATTTCCAAAGGATTTGCAAAAGGAAAGAATATCAAGGATCCATTTCCGAAGAGTGAGACAAAGACTAAAGGTACATTGGAATTAATTAATTCGAATGTGTGTGATCCAATTCCCTCTACATCTTTAAGTGGTAAAGAATATTATGTTACATTTATTAATGACTGTTCAAGAAAGACATGGATATATTTCATAAAAGCAAACGATGAAGTATTTGGAAAATTCAAGGAACTCAAAGCCTTGATAGAGAATCATTCAGAAAGAAGAATCAAGACACTAAGAATAGACAATGGTGGAGAATATAATTCAAAATATTTTGAATATTTTTGTAAAGAAGATGGAATCAATAGGGAACTAACTACTCCCTACAATCCTCAACAAAAAAGTGTTGCAAAAATAAAGAATAGGACCATTATAGAAGCAGTGAAGACAATGATACATGATCAAGATATTCCAATGCATTTATGGGCTAAAGAAGCAAGGATGGTAGTTTATGTACATAATAGATTATCTCATAGTGCCAGTTGGATGAGCTAGTTGGCTAAGCTGACTAGAATCTCTAGTCAACTAATTGTAGATTATGACGACCTCATAGGTCGTGTTGGTTTGTTGAACTGACAGGTAGTTTTGTAACTATTTTATAAATCATATATTTAGGATGTAGAGACAGATAGATACTTGGTTCGGTTTATTGTATGAACCCACATGTGTTATTGAGGAATATAAGTCGTTATTTTGTCTACCATTCTTGTCTCTTGTTCTTTTATTGTTATATGATTATATATGTGTATCATTGTTAAATTTGCAATCTAAATGATTACAACATTGGTTATGTCCATTGAGACTTGTTATTCCTAATATACCTACAAAATAGACATAGAGTCCACCAGTGGAAAGTCTGTTGACCCAAGAAGCAGACAAACAAGCCAAAGAATAGGGGAAAAGGAGAAGAAAAGAAAGAAAAGAGAAAACAAAGCAAGAAAAAGAACAAAAATGCCAAATACAAAAATCCCAACAGCAGACACCTTCAGTGATACATCGAGTTCAAATAGGTTCTACAATGGCAATCAATACCCAGAATTCCAAAGAAGAAAAACTAGACCTGTTGGTGGACGCTATCAGTAAAGAGTCTAGAATCAGAAGAGAAACAATTAAAGAGAATTTGAAAAAAATAAATACTGAGAAGATAGAGTTTTTGTCCAAGAGTGAAAATTTAGCAAAACAATTCATTACAGTTCCAGAAGGGGATGACACTGACAAACCCCTTAACAAAGCATACCAACTTTATGAAAGTGTCATGTTGAAACTTAAACAAGAAATGTAGGAAAGACGACAATATCATGCAGAAGAGACTACTGTACTTCTGAGAAATCAGTGTAAAGTGTTCTCAACATCTCACAACCTATTGGACCAATACATGACAAAATCCATTGTAACAGTGGAGGTATTATGAAACTGGTACACACATTATGGCCAAGTGTTTGAAAAAATTCGAAAGACTTATGAACTCATTAGTTCACTCCAGAACCGACAATCAAGCACTAAAGCAATGGCACAAACAATTCATGATCAGCTCGTGTTAGAAATGGCTAAATTAGAAAAATTAGAAAAACGTGAGCATTAATGGATAAGCCAGGCCAGACCTAGTTTCATCAGTCTCGACAAGATCAGACCACAAATGCAATGACTGTTGGCTGTTGTTGAAAAGAAGACATGGATTTTAGGGACCAACATGATCAACATGCTAAACATAGATATGCATCAAAATATAGAAAACTTGTCGAGCCTCACCACTTTGACCATATATATATAGAAATCCCTTCGCACTTGGGAGGAATTTCAGCATCAGTTATCAATCATAGCGGAAGATATTGTGGAAGTATACATTCAACAACAACCATCTATCTGACAGCATAGTCCGTAAAGAAAAATACAACAACATGGCTACCTAAGGCAGAAAATTGTCATATCCTTATTTCTTCGGGACAAAGAAATATTTTGTGTTGCGGGAGATGCTGGAGGAGATAGTTGGCCAAGCCAACTAGAATCTCTAGTCGACTAATTGTAGATTATGATGACCGCATAGGTCATGTCTGGTGGTTGAACCGACATGTAGTTTTGTAACTGTTTTTTAAATCATATATATATATATATATGTTGTAGATCCGGATAGATACTTGGTTCGGTTTATTGTATGAACCCACATGTGTTCTTGAGTAATATAAGTTGTTATTTTATCTACCATTCTTGTCTCTTGTTCTATTATTGTTATATAATTCTATATGTGTATCATTGGTAACTTTGCAATCTGATTGATTACAACAGTGCCCTTAGATTCAAGACTCCAAAAGAAATGTTCACATGAAAGAATTTTGAAGTGAGCCACCTCAAGATATTTGGTTTCTTAGTATATTTTCACATACCAAAAGAAAAGAGAACCAAGTTGGACCCTTCCGGAAAGAAGGGAATATTTGTTGGATACTGTGAAGTCTCCAAATCCTTCAGAATATACATTTCAGGATTCTGTCACATGGATATTAGTAGAGATGTAAAATTTGATGAACAAGTAGCTCTCAAGAGATCCATAAAGTGCCAGTATGAAGAATTATATAAAGAAGATGTAACTCCTAGAAATCTAGAAACTGCACCCTCCCCCAAAGATGAAGCACCAGAATACCTTGATATGTTGGAACCTCAAGAACCTCCCACTATGAATATGTCACGAAAGAGGAATCTTTCTTGGAAAAGAGAAATTATACAAGAAGCAGAGAAGTATGGAGCTCCAGAAGGCTCCACAAGAGTAAGAAATAAGTCAAAGCCTTCATTTTCCAGTTATGTATCTTTGACATGTGATCTTGTATATCAAGAACCTACCAGTTATGAAGAATCTATACAAAAGAAAGAATGGGTAGAATTAATGATGAAATAATACCAATCAATAATGAAGAATGATGTTTGGGATATAGTTCCCAAACCAAAAGGAAAAAGTGTGGTATATTCCAAGTTGATCTACAAGATAAATCATGCAGCGGATGGAAGTATTTAGAAATACAAGGAAACGTTTGTGGCTATAGGATTCTCTCAGAAAGAGGGAATTGACTATGAAGAGACATTTGCACTAGTATCAAGGTACACTTCCATTAGAACCATCATGGCACTTGCATCCATGATGAAGTGGACTTTACACCATATGGATGTGAAGACAACTTTCCTAAATGGTGTTTAAGGAAGAAGTGTACATAGAAAAACCATAAGGATTTGAAGTTGAATACAAACGGACTCACATATGCAAGTTGAAGAAGGCTCTATGTGGATTGAAGCAAGCTCCTAGAGCTTGGTATGGAAGGATAGATCGCTTTTTGACGAGCTTGGGCTTTACCAAAAGTAAAGCTGACCCTAACCTTTACTTTAAGGTTATGAATGATGAACCTATCATATTATTTTTGTATGTGGAATAATTTTTTCTGACAAGAAATGAGAAAAATATTGTAGAGTGCAAGAAGAATCTTGCTGAAGAATTTGAGATGAAAGACCTTGGATTGATGCACTATTTTCTAGGTCTAGAAGTTTGGCAGGACCTAGAAGGAATATTTCTCAACCCGAGCAAGTATACTGTGGAAATCCTAAAAAGATTTGATATGTTGGAATGTAAAGCCATGGCCACACGCATGGATACCAACCTGAAGTTGTTAGCTCATGAATCGTCCAAGTTAGTGGATGTGACTCAGTACAAACATATTATTGGATCGTTGATTTATCTGGAAAATACCAGGCCATATATATGTTTTGTTGTGAACACCCTAAGTCAGAATCTAGTTGAGCCTAAATGTGTTGACCTGATAGCTGCAAATCATGTGATGAGGTACCTAAAAGGTATGATAGAATTTGGTCTATACTATGTTGGATATCATGGCTACATATTGTATGTTTATAAAGATGCAGATTGGGATGGAAGAGTCTCAGACAGGAAGAGCACCTCAGGTGGATGTTATTTTCTAAGATCCATCATGATCTCATGGTTTATCAGAAAGCAGTCTTGTGGTGATCTTAGCACAGCCGAAGCAAAGTATATATCATCTTGTTCTGAAACCATATGGCTTTGAAAATTGATGTCATGTTTATTTGACCTAGACTTGGATACCACAATGATTCTATGTGAAAATAAAAGTTGTATAAAGATGATGGAGAACCTAGTGTTCCATGACAATACAAAGCACATAGAAATCTGGTATTTTTACATACGGGATATGGTACAGAAGGGAGTTATAAAGCTCCAGTATGTGAGCACTGATGAGCAAGTTGTTGATGTGTTTAGTAAGCCTCTGTCTCGAGTAAAGTTTGAATACTTATGTGAAAAACTTGGTGTGGTTAGAAAGGACCTTCATCGAAAGGTGGAGTAGTGATGATGATGTTGCAGTGGGATCGTATCATCCCTGGACATTAGTCCTAAAGTGATATGCAGACCTTTGTCTCTGTGATGTGGTTGGGATTGTATCATCCTTGGACATTAGTCCTAAAGTGGTCCATGTACTTTTGTCTCTGTAATGTGGTTGGGATTGTATCATCCCTAGACATTAGTACTAAAGTGAGTTGTAGAATTTTGTCTTTGTGATGCGGTTGGGATTGTATCATCCCTAGACATTAGTCCTAAATAGATCCTCAGAATTTTGTCTCGGTGATGTGGTTAGATCATGTGTGTTGCAGGTTATGTAGCTGTATATGATGTTGTTGTTGATCAAAAGATCAAGTGTTGATGTAGACCATCGAGTGATCAAGTGTTGCAAATGATGTTATTGCTTATCGAAAGATCAAAATTTTGATGTAGACGATCGAGTGATCGAGTGTTGTAGAAGATGAATATCAAAGATGAAGACTCATTGTTGTAGAAGATGATGCTCCGATACTAAATATGTTGAAGATGTTCTAGTAATTGTTCCAATTGTTGATGTTGTTGAAGAAAAATTCCAATGATTTATAGATGTATCACCTTGATGTTGTTGATGATGTTCTCTCTCCTTGCTCCTACAGTTGATGCTTTTATTATTGTAATTTATTTGGAGATGTTTTATTCCTTCGTCGGGATGTTATTATTGTATTTGTTCATCATAGAATCATGAGATAAAACCTCCTTTGTAAGTTGGGTCAATAGAACCCTCCATAAATTAATATTTTATTGTTTTGAGTCTTCCTAGGTAAGTCGACCTAGAAAATTTTATTGGGGCTGACCTAGTTAGGGAAACATTCAAGTGGAAGATAAAGTATAAATAGGAGTGATGTGCTCCTCATTTGGACACACACACTCACTTTTGTAATTTGCATAGGAGAGAGAGAGAGAGAGAGAGAGAGAGAGAGAGATGCAAGGAGAAGAAGCACATGTTTAGGTTTTGTCTCTGTACTTTTCATCATCTATATTGAGGAAGTTTTTGTTGGGTTTTCTTCCCCTAGTGGGTTTCCCATGATAAAATCTGTGTCTATCTTGTGATTGTGTTTCTTTCAGTGATCCTGTATATGCTATTGTTGTGCAATTAAATTGAACTCTATTGTTATTTATCTTAACATATTAAATCTTAACACTCATGTCCCAATATTCATTGAACTACATATTTCAGATTTGGGTATGAGTATCTTTGATATCTTGTTACACAAATGGATTCACTAGAAATATTACTACTCTTGAAAAAATGGTTTCCTTTTTCAAAAAAGGTGGGATAGTAAATAAATACAATTTGCATATGGTTGTTGCTTTAGCTCCAAGTACAATGCAACTTATTTTTTATGTTTTTTGAATAAGCGGAAATTGTTAGGTTCCGCTCCTTGCCAACGGTCATTGGGGGTAAGATTCACCAAAAACTAGTTTCTAGAGGGTCTTTTATTTGAAAAATAAATAAAAATGTTTTCAACTTATAGTTAAATTTATTTTTAGTTTTATTTTGTTTAGCAGTTTTCTAAATAAAGTAAGCTATAATAACTTTTTTGGAATCTTGTGAGAAAGTAATCTTTTCAATAATACCCATTTCATTCATGCATAATACTAAAAGAATATTGTGAAAGGATGATAAGACATCTTCAACAATGGTATGGAACACTTAGAGAGGCATATGGAGACACATTTTTCTCAAAATTATGAAATTTATTTATAGTTGCATTGATTTCTTAAAGTCATTTCCTGAAAATCATAGGTCGTTTCTTTATCATTATCTACCTATTTTAATATTTCTCTTTGACAAGGATCATAGTTTAAGAACCCTTTTAACATAACCAGAATATTGATAAATCGAAAGAAAAGAAGTTGAAATTGAATGTCAATTCTAAACTGTTTTATTCATAACTGATAATTTTTGGATATGGTCATTCTTTTTATGCTTTGGGATTTATTTTTTTCTTGTTCATACATATTTTTAATTATTAATAAAAAAAAAATCTCAAACTTAATTATTAAAAAGTATTACGGTGATTAAAATAAAATTAAAAGGTCTGGAAAACTTTTATATCCTAGCCTAAACACCAAAGCATGTTATTTGAGCATCTCTATCAAGACTTCCATAAGGGTTAATGAAGTCTATGTGCATGGTGGAACACTATTATAATAGCATACATGAAAACAATAGTTGGAAGGACTCTATGTGCCTTTTGGTTATTTTTTTGTTTGCTTCATCCACCTCACATTAACATGGCTCTTCCATATTGTGTCTTCTAATTGGTTAACTCAAGAGTACACTTTGTATAAGTACATTGTATAGGTAATTGACGTTACTCTTGAAAAGGTATCATTATGTTCCCTTAAGGGGATCTCTGAATCATCTCCCTCATCCACCAACTGCAAAAGCAATATCCATACTATAAACCTCAAAAGGCTGGTAGAAATGACACCAAATCATTTAGTATAAAATGAATCTAAGAGGCCAACCCATCGAGGCTATAGATTCCTACTGACAATGGCTTCTAACCTATGGTACTACTAGGAAAACCCATGAAGGCTATGTATGCTCGTGGAAATGGGGCATTCCACCCAGATAGGTGAAATCAGCCATCACTACTATAAGCTTTCATTCCATGCTTTTAAGGGTATTTATGAAAGATATCCCCCATTTCCCTATATATATATATATATATAATTAATGGGGAGGAACATGGAGCTATATCTTTGAGTGCAATATGGGTGAAAAAGGTTAACCCATATAGATGCTTTCTAGCATCGGACACCAACTTGTGATACCAATATTGACCAAGCCTAAGCTCTTGTCCTTATGTAGAGCTACTACTTATGGTGTTATGTTGAGAGAAATAATGTATGATTTAGAGATAAGGGATTAAATGAACTCCGTGAAATTGTTTTTAGAGAAAGACCTTAAGGTGATTTTAAGTCCTTGTCATTAAACCCATAGCATATCTAAGACTTAATTATCTTAGAAGTGGGACCCATGATCATAGAGGATTAAAGGCTCACCTGTAAATCTTATTTGGATCTTATCTGGATAATTATAAGGCTTTTGGAAATAAGAGAAGGAAAACTTATTTTCCATCAATTTATCATTTATAATGATTACGAACAACTCCATGCCTTCCCTATTTAAGGAGAAGAGGCACAATTCCTTATATAAATTTAAAAGGTTTTATGAGCATACAAATATTAAAGATTGATGAAATCATATGCAATAAGTTATTTCGGATTTATTCTGTGCTTAATATTAGTTTTACATAAATATATTCACAAATTTCTAGACTATTTTCAAATTCATAAAAATTTAGATATTCCTGGACTTTTTAAAAAATCACAATTTCCAAGTTTGTAAGCGAGAATGAAGGTCATTTAATTTTTGGACTATAAACTTTTCAGAAGATTGCTATATCATTTAATTTTTGGACTACAAAATTTTCAGATGATTTCTATGGTATCAAATGAATTACATGTCCCGTTTATAAGTCTTTAATCTTAATTGTTCACATCTAAAGTGATAAACAATTTTCAAGATTATAAGTATGCTTATTGTTTTTAATGACCTTCGCAGTTTTAATAAAGAATAGAATTGCATATTGATTAGGAGGAAGCCTACATAAGTCAAGTCAAGCCGCCATTGAAGGGAGGGCCACTGCCTTATCCTTTTCAGAGAAGAAAAATGCAGATCTATGGAAGATATTTATTCTTGTCGTTCTATGTGGTAATCAAAAGAACTTGCAGGTTCATAGTGCACATCTTTAGTGTACTATACTTCCCATCAAATGAACAGTAGCATTGTACAGAGATTGCACCAACAATAATCCTACATGTTTGCTAGAAGGAGAGACCATTTTCTGTGTGCTAGAGAATGATCTAGGTTATAAAATAAGGATGAAAACACATGAATTTGGAATGCCAAAGTCCATGCATAAGAAAGAAAGGAGGTCCAAACATTGCTATGAGGAGGTCTGAACATTTTTGCAGATTGCTTGATGAGGAGGTCTGAACATTTTTGCAGATTGCTTGATGAGGAGGTCCAAACATTGCTACACATTGGATAAATATTTTGAATACAATTTTTGTACACCCAAATTTAGCTCACAGGGATCAACTTCATAAATAAAATTGTTTGTATTTATTTCAATGTCATGTTTAGTAAATGCTTGTTAAAGTGATTTAGATCTAAGATTTCAGAATGAACAATCGTAGCATTAAAAGTGTGTAACAGCAGTAGATCATTAGTTGCAGAATTTGGTTTCATAGTCTCAAAATTTCTGATAGCATGTCAATGTGACTAAAACAATCATTTGCTACTACAAATAAATATTATATTTATAACTCCTTCATACCATATTCACCATACGCTTTTTGGGCCAAATATTCAAACATTCAATACTCATCTTCTACTCAGATCATCATGGGAGTAGAAAGGAAAATGTACAAGCACTTGAAAATGTTCAGCATGTTTCTTTCCATGCAGCCAGGTTGTAGTGCTTGTCTTCCAGATTATCATTGTAGAATTTTTTTTGTTATCAGAACCTTCAGCCAGAGTATCATGCACGTCTTCATCCATACGCAGTATTGGTTTCAACCATCCATTTTTTCTATAGCATAATTTCCATAGAACTTCAATCCTTCAACAGATCAAGCTTCTAAGAGGTAAATTGGAGGTAAAACTCTATGATTTTGTTAGAAATTTTAGAAATTGTGATGAGAGAGTACTATAAGTTTTATATTAATAAACTCCATCCCATGTTACTATTTCAATTGTTTTTGTCTCTTTTACTTTCCAAACTTACTTTCTATATGCTTCACCCTTCACTTTTGAACCTCTCATTGTTCGACTGTTATAAAACCATTCCTTTCATTCATGGTACTTCCTTCTTAAATTACATCTTAGGATTAATTTAGT
Organism: Pseudotsuga menziesii; assembly: GCA_001517045.1. Classification (NCBI taxonomy): domain Eukaryota; kingdom Viridiplantae; phylum Streptophyta; class Pinopsida; order Pinales; family Pinaceae; genus Pseudotsuga; species Pseudotsuga menziesii. Next base: position 236,197 of record LPNX010055173.1, read on the forward strand.
TTTTTTCTATATGCAATATTTACTTTCAATGCTTGTGTGAGGATTGGTCAGTTGATTTCATATTTTAGAAGAACTTCATGGTGCATCTATGTATATATTTTTCCTTACACCTTGTAAATTTACAAAGTCAAATTGATGATAATTGTAACCAAAATTATTACCTTATAATTTGAATCACAATCAATATTGTATTCACAAATAAATTACATATATAATACAATATCTAATAACCACCTTTAATGGTCCACATTGGTGGTTGTGAAACGTTATTATTATTTCATCATGTTGTAACCACACTATCCCACCTTCATAAAAAAATGTGAACCCCCTTTAAATTTTGTAATCACTTAGTTGTTGTTTTTTATCTTTTTGATTGATTTGATTGTTTTTTGTCGAATAAAACTTGCAAAAGACCTGAACCAAAACAATTTTTCGTTAAGAAAAAAATACAAAAATATTCAATAAAATTAAAGTGAAAGTAAACAATCAGAGTTCGATATGATTATATCCTGTTATTAATTTTGTCGATTTTATGTCTCTGACTTCATATTTTCTAAATTGTGGAAATCAGTATTCAGTGATGATTTATGAAACTTAAATGTTGAACACCGACTTTTGGAAAGTCGAAAAGAAGGAAGGACGTTTATTCCCTTCAAATTTATTCCCGACTCCCAACACCTGACTTTTACCATCTAATTACTTTCAGCAATCGAGAGTCAGGAAATTAGTAGCTCACATCCCAGCTTGTCTCTCGACTTCCGACGCCCTATCTTATGATTTGTTCAGGACTTCGACATTCGAAATTCAGAGGATAGAAAACCATTACACCTCGCCTTTTCCCATTGCTGAATTTGAAATTCAAAAATTTCAGGATTACATATTAAGCCCGCCCATTGATTGAATTTGAATTCAAATTTAAATCGGTGATGTGATGCATGTATGGATGATGGTAGGTGCGAAGCGTGAGGCGAACAATCGATGTTGGATTCGCCGGATGGGAGCTTTTTCAGTGTGGTGGATATGGGCGAATCGACTATGCATGTCCAATGAACCCTGTTTGACATACCGCATGGATGTTGGGTGTCATAGATGCGGCTACCATATGGGATGGAAGTAAACCCGAATGGATACATAAACGAATCATGGGGATGGAAGTAAACCCGAATGGATACATAAACGAATCATGGTATGGCCATATCCCTGACAGACTCTTTAAGAGTCTGCAGCGGGGTAAATAGCTCCCGCGAGCATGGGAAAAATGGCTCGATATTGCGGCTGCTTCCTGGATCCTTCCAAGATGTGAGTTTCATCCAAATTCATTGCCAAGCAGTTTGTACAGTTTTACAGCATTGAATCTGTTTCCATGGGTTTGGTGAATTCAGATTCATTTACAGAAATCAAAGTATTTGTGGGATTTTCAGCCGATAACGCCACGGTGAGTTTACATCTCAGAACCCTTTTTCTTTACGGGCTTTTGCTTTTCACTTCGTTGTTCAGATATATTTCCCCAAGAAGCCCAAGCTTGGGTTCGACAGTAAGCCCTATGAAAAAGCTTTAACAATGGCGGATAATTCAGCGGAGGAGGCTTCGGACAACCTGCATATTCGGGGAACTACAACGGAATGGAAGACTCTACTGGGCAAGCCGGCATGCTCCAGTGAAATGAATAGATTTGAAGTGGTCCACAGTACACATTATAACATCATATACCGTGTTTGAATCCCTCGTTCCTCGAAGCTGACCTTGTGGCACTGCCTATATTATATCGTGTCATCCCTCTTCCTTCACAACAACTCCCTGCCTGCTTCCTCTCTCAGTCTGAGTTTTTTCTTTATAGTCTTGGGTAACCTCTGGTTGTTTTCATTTTTTGAGGAAGAGAAGAGTTAGACAACATACACTTTCCCAAAAACAAAACCGCACTATTATTCCTCGACAACAGCTATTATCCAATTGCATGAAAACCTAATCGCCTCAATTTAGTGATTTGATCGCCTCTCAAGTTGATTCATATCCTCTCTTCGCTGCCTTTGATTCATGGAGCGATTTATTCGAGTCCTCTATTCTTCTCCTTTCTGTGTTGTAAATCTGTGGAGATACCCGATGGATTAACTCCATTCACGGATCCAAGCAATCCGGTTGGAAACTATCAAAATCTGGTTGTAAGCGGTCGAATCTTTGGTTAGACAAGCAATTGTTACAGGAATTGGGGACATGAATTTTGCAGCCAACAACTGGATCAATACACTTTCGAATTATATTTTTGGATTTCTGTGCATAGAATTTGACATTTCGCCTTAGGATGTTAATGTACTATGGAATAGGGTCCCCTCTCCTCTCAAATGGGTTCACTGTATTCGTGTTACATTAGACTCGCCATTGGAAGACCATGAAAGACGAGTTCATTCAATTTCAAAGAATTACATTCGACTAGCGATCTCAATACCAGGAAGGTTGGTTCATGCAAGTTCAAAGAGTTGTGCCTCGTAGAAACATATTATTAATGAATTCTACTTACAATTGATTATCTATTGTTGCAATTGCAAAATTTGCTTATGTATTTTTGCGTTTACGCCTTGATCAATGTCATACTCTAATTCCTTTACTCGCTTTAATTTTCAAATCTGCTTCCAAGGGAATAGATTTAAATATGGTCGGTTAATTATATGGTGGAATTATATATGTTCATTATAGTTCCATTGCATATTTAGCATAAATGTCAGTCATAATAAATTGGCTCAATTGCGAACGAGCTTGCAATTCGTCATTGCCACCATGGCTACTCGAAGTAATAAACTAAATTTGTTATGAATGCCATCTAAAACCAAATAAATTCAAAAAGAGAAATTATTATCAATTTTTCTGGAATATAATTAACACAAATAATATTAGATTTCGGTCTATGAATCACTGGATCTTGGTTATTTTAAGATGTTTACTATTTAAAATAAAAACTTGTTCTGAATTACAAATTTGTTCTCGTAATTTTGAAGAAAACGGTATCCAGGTTTTAAACTTTCCATGGAAATGGAGTTCCGGAAAAGATTTAAAAACTATTACATTACAATAGCATGAGCTCTATTTTTCCGCTTATAAATTGAATAATAATTCATTTATTTTGTGTGAGAATTTATACTCGGCATTTGTTCAGTTTATGATATAGCTAGCCATATCCAATTTAATTTTTGTGTATTAGTGTAATGAGGGCATTTATAAAAGAATAATTAGGCTGATAATAATTAGATGTATAAGCTTATATCTTAGAATTTTGGGGTGGAGTTATTTATGCTTCGTAATTTATGGACTATAATGATACAAGTGTATTCTTTACATTGATTACATTGATTCTATGTATGTAGTTCAAAATTCCAAAATAACAATTTAAAAAAAAATAGCTTAGTTAACATTAATTAGTAATACTTTAAAAATTTAAATAGCTTAGTTAAGTATTCAATTATTAAATAAAACTATTAGATTATTAGATACAATTATGAGCTTAACTCAATTAATGATACAACTATTAGCTTACCTTTAACTCCATCACAACTCTTACTTGAATTGTAATTATTGATATGTTACCTTTTAAATTAACTATTAGATACAATATTAGCTTAATTTCAACTCTAATCAGTGTTATATTGGATAAGTATTAGATACAACTATTAGCTATTCAATTATTAGATAAAACTATTCAATTATTAAATACAATTATGAGCTTAAGTTGATGATATAACTATTAGTTTACCTTCAACTCCAATCACAACTTTTACTTGAATTGTAATTGTTGATATATTAACTTTTAAATTAACTATTAGCTTAATTTCAACTCTAATCACTGTTATATTGGATAACTATTAGATACAACTATTAACTTAACCTCAAAATATTAATTTAACTTCAATTATATTGCATCACTATTACCTAGCTTCACTTCAAGTATATTGCATCGCTATTAGGTTAACTATAACCGTGATACAACTATTAATTAAATTTACATGAACCTAGTAATTAAAATGTTCTCAGTTAGGTCATGTGCTGAGAGGGTGATAGGCTCAATGCAAACTATAAGTGAGGATATATTCCTGTGTGTGCGTATTTGGAGCATATTGATCTTACTAGCACACCCACATAGTTTGTCGATGGATATGTAGTTCTGTATCCATGCCTAATTACATGTTATCAAATTATGTTATCCATTTATCAACTATCACTTATTTTTATATTCTTTTAATCAATCTTAATGGTATAATTGTCTCGAAAAGTATAAGTAGTAGTCCACCCCAAATCTCAAATAAAAACATTTATCAATGTAATTAATATGATTGTTGCTAGTATTCTAATTAACCCAACATTCATTTTCAAAATCTCATCCACCACGAAAAAAAAGTTATTAACAATTTAGCAAAAATCCCTTTGATTTTAAGTTATTATTTAAATTCGAGTTATTATCTATTTCCAGTTATTTTATGGTGAATTTAGAAGACCTTCTACATGAATAACATATGGTATATTAAAAAAATTAGATTATTTTCTAGCCATGCATAGCTTATTCATTTAGTTTTGGTATGTGAAAAAAAATTAAGATTGATGAAATTTGAAAGGTGTATAGTTAGCATTTTAATTTTGTTCTTTAAAAAAATGTGCTTAATTGAGGGTTTATGTAATTGGTTTTTAATATTTATATTTTTATTATTGATTGAGAAATGTATTTTAATTAATTCTAAAATAAAGTGCACCCAAGTTTATGTAATTGGTTTTTAATATTTATATGTTTATTGTTGATTAAAAAATGTATTTTATTTAATTTCAATGTTTTGCAATTGGTGTTTAATATTTTATTTTTATTTTTAATTAATATTTATTATTTTGGAATATATATTAGAAGAAAAGTCATTGTTAAGTTTAGTAAAAAAATTACAAAATGAAAGTCTCTGTTAAGTTCATCTAAAATGCAGTTAAGTTCAAAATAATTAATATTGAATATAAATTTTTAATATTTTATTTTATTTAAAAAATAATTAATTTTTTTAATGTATTTTGATTATTATTATTAAGTTTAATAACAAATTACAAAATAATGTTAAGTTCAAAATAAACCATTTTGAATATAACTTAAAACATAACTTGCATTTGTTTTTATTGAAACCTCTCTTATGTAACTATAATAAGGGTGTATGCAAGAAGTTGAGGGACCCTTTAGATGCAATGGTAGAATGAAGTCATTCACTCTTGATCCAAAAAAATAAAATCAACCCAAGCAACACCGAACCTGCCAAGCCTAGTCCCAAGGCTGGCAATGGTCATGCCAACTAGGCTAGTAAACAAAATCGCGCCTCCGTTTTAGTCAAGCTAATCGCGTGCGTGATTTCCTTTGCTAAAACGGAGGCGCGATTGTTAAAACCTATTTTTTTATTTTAAACGGCGCGGCTATTGGACGAACCAAGACGAAACCTTGACTATGCATATGCGATTTTGGGTGTGCTTGATCCCTCCATCTCCACCTTCCGATTAACCTTCCCTTTGTGAGGTAATTTCTTCAATTTTTTTCATGTTTTTTTCATTTTCTACATCAATTTATTTGCCTTGTCTACAATAATTTTGTAGTATGATTAGGAGGTAAAACAATTGCACTAAAAGAATGCTACGTCAATCCTCTCTATGTTGAATCATTTGTAGCTACTTCATTTCTAAAAGAATCTTTAAAAAACTTAAAATAGCTATCATATTTTGTTATTCAAAGTAATTTAATATGCTCTATGGCAAAACTTCTGATTTATTGTAAAATTCCATCTCTAAAAATCTGAAGGAACATAGTCATTTTCACAATAGAAAATGTACTATTAATCACCAGAAGCATGAAGTCAATTTGTATATACAGCACCCACATCAATATTGTTAATGCCTGCTGACAGTATATAGTCATGGGTCTTCATGTGGAGAAGAAGTTCAAGATTTTACTGCTGTAGATGAAATGATTCATGGGAAGAGTGTAACCAGTAGTTTCCAGGCTGCCATAAATTGAAATATCAATGTGGTAAAATCTTCACTCTTATATTGTGCTTATATACTTCCATTGGGCGCATTGGGAAGAATAAAGCTACTACAGGATTTGTTATACCAGAGTCTACTTCTTCATCCATTGATTGTCAGTCCCAGCACATTCTAAGGCTGCTATAGTACTTTCATAACTCTGTATTGTGAGTCAAATAACTCTCATTTCCAGATCTGAATATTTAAGTAAAAGATGAAGTTTTCCCAATAGTCATCTATAGCACATTTCAGATCTCAGCCATTATAAGATTTTCTCACTGCTATCACATTGTATGGCCACATTACTTGGGTATCTCAACGTTCATTTCTAGATCTGTCAACGGGCTGCTACAGGCATGTAAAAATCACCTTCTTACTATGTTTTTGCGTGTCTGTTTATTAGCCATTTAAATCATTGTTGATGTTATTTCCTTGCTATAATTTATGAGCATGTTATGTGAAGAATTGCCATTAAAATATATGTTCAAGCAGTGATACATTATTCAAACAAAAATTCAAATCAAAACAGTAGTGAGGCATTATCCGTGTTGAGTTAAAAAGCTCCTACAACCTTTCCATGTAAATCTTGGGGTTGAAAATTCCCACCAATCCTATCATAGCTCCTACATATTTGTTTGAAGAAGGATAAATCGCTAGAACTAGACTTCAACTATGGGAACAAATTGTATTAGTTTGGTTTAGTTTTATATACTGGTCGTACCATAGCCGTACCCAAATTCGAGGTACGCCGTACCATTTTCACCAAACGTACCCAAATTTTTTTATGAAGTACTCGGTACGGAAACACTGTTCATGGTACATGAGGGTACGTCTGGGTACGTACCATTGTCGTACCCAAGTACCCTGTATGTGTACTCGGCCCCTGGGTACGGGTACCCATGCAACATAGTTTAACAAAATTCCCATGCCCAATGGAAACCAAAACCCCAATTAACTCAAAAAACAAATGAATATATTGGGATTTTTTCTTTG